>BJCM01084102.1:0-14874 GCA_018326385.1 Flaveria bidentis
ACCTGGTTCAGTCGTGCAATTGGCCCATTCGCATGGTCCAGTCGTGCGACTGAATCAGATTACTTAGTTAAACATGTTCTTGAACCTTTTATGATTCAGAACACGTCTAACAACTGTAAGCCTATATAACTTGTTCATATATGCGTGTATCAATATATAATATAAGTAGATATAACATTAAACAATTATAAATCTGTAAAGTCAATATACGTTAAACACTTTATTAATGAAATATTAAACATAATAAAAACAATCAACCATTTGCATTTCATTAAGTATCACATCATTACACATGTGTAAGACATATTACATTTAAATCAGGATCTAGGTACATATATGTATCAACAAGAAGCAACAAACAATGAACACAATAGTTATGTGAAATCATAGGTCAAATAGTCACGTTGAATTAAAGGGTGTGTTATGTAGTATGTTCATATTGTTGTCAGAAGTTTTTAAAAGGTGTCGGTTGTACAATGCTCGTAGACGGGTCTATTAGGATGTCGCATGGTGTGACTTTGATGAGTTGTTGAAACATGGTTACACTCTCGATGGTTGCTAAAAAGAATAATGTGCCATACCAAAAAAACCTTGTTGGTGTGGTTTCTATAAACCAAGTAGAATAAAACAAGATCTATAATTAAGCTTTCAACTATGATAATCGTTTTTGTTCGTCTTGTGTAAAATGTACTCATAAAGTATATTAGAATTAGAATTATCAAACAACTCGCAGACTCATATTTATGAAACAAGCCTTAACAAAAAGTAATATACTAAAAATAAAATGGCGTTAGATATCATTTTTAAGAATTTTAAATGCACAATCATATACAAATAAATAGTCTTATGTGGGTTGTTAATAACTATCACACTTCGAGTCGACGGTTGATATCATCCTATCCAAACACAAATACTTTAGTTAATCATGTCTAAAAACCAGGCATGCTTGATGTAACCAAAACACAACGTAGTGGTTTGTTTCTTCAAATGAGTCGGCACTATACGTTAACAAATTGTAAATAGATTGATGAATTGTCGGTGGCAATTTAGTCCACCGACATCAACCAGTGGACAATATTACTAGGCATGCTTGATGTAACCAAGCCGCAACGATTAAAACTAAGATTTGGGTTCATTAGGTTCATCAATCCAAACCTGCTACCCAAAAAGGCTGTAAACTCAAATGTATCTAAACCCGAACCCGAATCGGATGTCGACCCGTTTAACCCTTAAACGAGTTGTTTTTTAAAATAATAATAGCAATAATACAAACTTTTGAGGACCACAATATAGAGGCCACAGCTATATTGATAGTGCACCACTGTGACACACCCTTTCCCCTAATAATCCTTTGAAAATATAAATTACGCGGTCTCCACATTTTTCCCTTTTTCTCCTCTCTCCTCCATCACTGTCCTTTCTTCTTCTTCGATCATGGCGATCTGAGAAAGAAAGTGACATCAACCACACATTCACCTCGATTTCCACCACTCTCCGCCTCAGATTCACCGCAATTCTGACGTCATTCACAGTATCCACCATGGACATCACGTCGGCGTTGGACTCGTTAGATTCGCTCTTGTTCTCCGTCAGCAGAGCTCTGTGCACTCCGTTCGCTGTGTTTGTTCAGATCCAGGTTTGACGGCCTTCTCCCGGTGGTTTCTAGGGTTTTGTTGTTGTTTGGTTCTGGATCTAGTGGTTGTTAGGTTGAATTGAATTGGATTGGATTGGATTATGCTGTTGTATAATGCGTAGGATGATTGTGCTTTTTTGTTGTGGTTGATGAGATGTGATGGTTTAGTGCCCTAATTGGTTACGGAAGTTGGATTTGACTTGAAGTTAGGTGTTGTTTGAGTTTTAGTGCTCCACGTTTTAAATCTGGTGGTTTTTTGAAGTCAATGACTGATTCGGAGTGTGTTTTCGTTGAACATTATTGTTTTTGTGTTTTGTGGTTTTTGTTGAAAGGTTTTATGCAGTGGATGAATAGTAGAGAGGTTTATTTTTATGAATCTAGGTTTAAAATGTTACTTCACTAGACCTTGAAGTGAAATGGTTCATCTTTAACTTTTTTACTTGAACAAAGGGAGTGAACTTTATGCTAAATTGACTTGTTTTTGTTGCCTTGATTATGAATTATCATTCTCTTTGCTTTTGTGAAAGAAAAATAACAGCCTGAGAATTTCTTTCTGTATTGGAGATTTATGAGTAATATGGGATTTTGGTTAGAGTGGAGTTTGTTCATGTCTTTGTGTATAAACAACCGCACAAGAATTACATTACACACAGGGTTTGAGTGGATAGTTGTTATTGTGCAAGTGTGCAACAAAAACATTGCACAACACTGGACAAACTCGTCTTGAACCTTTTCTAGAGTTCTTGCATGAGCTTTTATCTTTTATTGGATACAGACTTGTGTAAGATATAAATATATATATCCATCTGAGTAAATGTATAGAATGCAATGACTGGAAGTAGGTTTTTTTTTTGTTAATTGTTTATTGATTTGTTGAAGTCGACCTAAATGATATGTTAGAAAATGCGACCACAGTTGATGATTTGTTGTACACGGATCCCAAGTGTAGTACCTGGAATAAAGAAAGGCATGCGTAGTTTTTGTTTTTTGAACGGCAAATGTGTTACCCTGCTTCGGAGGATAGGTGTTATCTTAATTGGGCCCACCTATCTGCTATCACCTTGAGTATTTTGCCTAGAGTGAGGCTTGAATCCATGACCTCTCCTTATTTACATGTCATGAGTACCCTTGATCACCTTTATAAGAATAATAAGCCAAGGCTTGGGGTTTCTTTTGGGCTGAATAACTGTATTTAGTATCATAGTAAAACACACATACTACACATAGTAATGGGAAATTAGGTAAAGTTTCACATTGTTTTGAAACTAATTGTTAGCCATAGCCCATAGGATGGTGAAGGTTTTCTATTGGAGGAGTCTTTTGTTTGTATGTTATTTATTAGATTGTATTATACAGGGCAATTTTTGATGTAATATTGAATTTTAAAAGTTCCTTTATAAACGTTTTCAAGGATAATGCCTTTTTATTTATTCTTCACGCATCAAACTAGCATAGTGTTCTCTTATATGAGGATATATTCATGCTACAGGGATATGTAATATGCTTACTTCTGGCGGCTGGATGGGCGGGTGCAGCTTATGTGAGGTATCAAATTGATATCTATAACCTATCACTTATCATTTATTTGGCATTTGCTACAAAACCTCTGCTGTGTATCTACTATTTTAGTAAAACCTCATATAAAATATAACTTAATATCTTTTCATCTCTTGCAGAAACAGAGAAATAAGACAGATGAAAAAAAGTATGAAAGATGGCAATCCCTTTGCATTTCTTAGTCATGATATTCATGACCTCGAACATTCGAACCAGGTCAAATTGCCAGGTGTCACCGTTGTAATGCCCTTGAAAGGTTTTGGAGAACACAATCTGCACAACTGGAGAACCCAGGTACCATACAAACCCATTAATGTAATTGTTCTATATAAGAATGCAAGTTCTCTATGTATACGTTCCACACATATAAAGTACACTAAGATCAAAATCAATTCAGAGGATCGCTTGCTTATATGAAAATGCCTCTTCTGATTTAATAACCAAAATTTACCCACATTTTTTCAAAATAAGTGCAATGCTTTATTTTTTGGTATGTCTAGAAATAAGTTCCACATCTTTTTTTGCAAAGGTTCAATTAATGTTATCATCTACCCATCACCCATGACAATCATTGTAAAACATTAGTAATATTGATATCTTAATTTTCATTATTATGGGACATTTTGATATTATTAGTACTCGTCAAACCCTATATTTCAAACATGTGCTTCTCTCTAGGGGATAAGTTTTCTCGGAATTTTTACTTTAAAGTTTGACATATTTTCTTCTAGTTTAATCATATATGCTTGTTTACTTGTACTTATGACAGTTAATAATATGGATTACTGCATGCAGTTAACTTCTCTATATGGTGGTCCACTGGAGTTCCTATTTGTTGTGGATAGTACTGAAGATCCAGCTTATCATGCTGTATCTCGTTTACTTCTAGATTTCAAGGTATTTAAATATTTAGCACATCTAGCATTTTTTTATTCTTCTTGCTTTATGGGATTCTCAGTCGATTCTAACTTCTATTTCTAAAAAAAATTGCACTGAAAGTATGCTAATTTTAACTATATGCGAGTTCTTGTTTGGTTTATATTCTCTTACTAATTTGCATCTATGCAGGACGATGTTGATGCAAGAATAATTGTTGCGGGCCCATCCACAACATGTAGTCAAAAAATTCATAATCAGTTGGTATGCTGCAAATCCCCTTTAGATGATCGTCTTCCTTTTTCTTTGCACTTTTTTTCAATATTGAAGTTACATAAGCCTAGTCTGCTTGAATAAACCATGTTCTTAGCTGTTGCTGGCCCTTTTACAGGTTTATAAGTTTGACTTATCACGCCACACTAATCTATAGAACTTATAAAAGGTTAATAAACGGGTCTAATTTATTTATTTTTGAAGTTTTGAGACTAGAATAAAAATACTATGAATTGCTTTAAGATTTTGGACCTCTTAATCCTATAATACACAAACCAAATATGGCTAACAAATGACTAAATGTTCTTTTAAACTTTTACTTTAACTCAGCATATTACGGTTTAATGTTTCATCTTATTTTGAACTATGAATTGCTAGGTTGGTGTGGAAAAAATGCATAAAGATAGCAAATATGTATTGTTTCTGGATGATGATGTTAGGCTGCATCCTGGGTCAATTGGAGCCCTAACTGCAGAGATGATAAAGAATCCTGAGGTATAATCATGCTGATGCACATTCCTCCCATCTACTGATAGATGGTACTTAGTTCTTTAATTTTGTTCATTTTCTCTTGTTTTCAAAGTTCTGCTACTTGTCTAAATTGGATTCTTTTTAATTTATGCAGATATTTATTCAAACTGGTTACCCGCTTGATTTACCTTCTGGAAGTTTGGGAAGTTACTGCATTTATGAGTATCACATGGTACAACACATCAAAGGAATAGGGCTCCTTCTTGTGCCTTGTATTTCCTAATTACCAGAAAGCAGCAATCTTGACCCATTAACTTAACTGGTTATTCGAGTTATGGTCCATATTTAATGGCTACAAAGGAAACAGGTCAAATGAGCCTAGCCAATTAAAAGCAACTCAAAGTGTATTATAATGCATAAAACCTTCTGATCATAACATTCAAAAACATAATATTATTGAAAAAAACAGAATTTATGCATATTCGACACATCATTCTTGAGGCCCTTTTAATTTATTGAAGAAACAGACTGCTTTGTATTTCTTGAGGCCTTTTAAAGTTATAAATTTTTGTTTTTTCGACTAACATCATTCTCTTTACAGCCATGTTCAATGGGATTTGCAACTGGTGGAAGGACGTTTTTTCTTTGGGGAGGCTGCATGATGGCAAGGAACTTTTATCTCAGTTTGACTTGACAAGTTGACATTAAAGTTGTATTTGTTTATTTATCTATAGGAACCTTTTTTCTTATTTGCAGATGCATGCGGATGATTTCAGAACTGACAAACATGGTGTTGTAACTCAACTTTCTGATGGTGGTTACTCTGATGATATGACTCTTGCCGCTATAGCTGGTAATCATATATTATTTATTTATTTATTTTTTATGTAGTTATTGTTTATTTTCCTATTAAGATTTTTGAGCAAGATTTGTGTTATGTTGTGGCCGTATTCTATATTTCTATGTATGTCTTGCACCATGTGACATTACAAAATGATCCTATGCTAGTTTGCTATTATCACCGTGATTCCATATCATGATATTGACACTATATGTCTCTCTGATAGTGGTATGTTTGAAGCATAAGCATTCCAGGATAACAATATATTTGTAGTTTTCTTATTATTTTTTTACTGGAGGACCTACTCTCAGCTGTTCAATTCGTTTCTTTTCTTCAGGTGCTCATAAGAGGCTCATCACATCGCCGCCGGTTGCAGTTTTCCCTCATCCTCTTGCTAGTGATCTTACCTTTTCACGGTCTGAATATAATCTGTTTTGCAATATAGGCTGATCTGGTGGGTTGGGTCACAAAGGGGAAATTTTTAGTACAAGTCAGACTGGATTAACTAGAAACACTTTTTTTCCTTAATATTACTGTAAAGAAGTATAACTAGTGTGTCCGATACTATTACAAAGTATTATTTCAATTATGTTTTGATTTATGAATGAAATAATTTAGAAAGTATTAACTTGAAACACTTTGTGCAACTTTTGATTCGTTCCCTTTTTATCTAATTTCACTTGATTCCACCGGTTTGAAATGTTTTTCTGGAAATAAATGGATTGACTCTGCGACATGTGCGAATAATATTTTAAGACCAACCCCAAGTTAATAAATTTTTTCCTCTTATATATGTTGTATAGGTACTGGAATTATTTGAGGAAACAAACATTCGTCTTGGAATCCTACACGACATATGTAAACTGGATAATGAACCGAGCTTTATTTACTGTGCACTGCTACCTTTCATGGGGATTTGTATCCCCGTATATCATGGCTATGTTTCATGTCGCAGCAGCACTAAGATTTCATTTTAAGTATGATTTAGCCGAAGAACATGTTCTCAATCCTAACGGTTAATTCCTTTTTTCATATGCTTTACGCAATGGATTTGAGTTTGCAAAATGCACGGGTCAGACATGTTGGTTAACATGCCAAAATGGGTTGTGCTAGGTTGAGCTGAAATGACTGCCTGTTTTTTTCATTATAGATACAGATTTGAGTGGGAAAATGGGCGGGCCAGGTGGGTTGGTCAATATGTCAGCGGGTTCAGATCAAAGTGGGTAATTTGAGTATGGTCTGGGTTTGTGCTAGATTCACCTGAACTGCTTTTGTTTGCGATTTACTCTTTATAAATACAGATTTGAGGCGGGAAAATGGGTGGGTTGGGTAACAGTTCAACAGGGTCAGTTCCGATGGTAATTTTCGGTAAGGTTGAAATGGATCGAGCTTAGTTAAATGCCCTGAAATTCATTTTTTTTTCATTTTCTTTTTTCTCATAAATTCAAAATTGAGGTAAAATGGTGTGTTAGATTTTATTACACTGATTTTATTACCTTAGTAACAATTTAATAATCTAGTTTTATTGGTAAAACGACTTAGGATGTGCTTCTAACACTGTACACTTTTCTGCCCATTTGACCTGTTTCCTTTTAAGTTTTTTTTTTCTTTTTACCATTCTGTTAGAGACAGAACATAACCTGAGATCCTGAATAGCTCAGTTTATAAGTAAACACTTTTATCTGATTTTTTAAATCTTTTTAAATGTTAAAAAGTGTCATATATGATTATAGAAAGATTATAATACCTACGTAACAATCTATTTTCTTGATTAAAATGATTCAGCACGCGCTATAGATTAAAAACATTTTCAGCGTCTTATGGCCTGTTTGAGTTATCTTGCTATAAGTCACAATTTAATTTTACTTGTTTGATTTGTTAGAAATAAAACCTATCTTAAATCATCCCTCTCATAAATACATGCCTTGAAATTGCGACCTTTAAATCAGATTAAAGTAGCACTTCTGACTTTTCTTTTTATCTTACAAAAGTGACAATAATTTATTGCTTGTGGGTGTCACTATTCTGCATTTGTTCATATTTTATAAAGGTTTACACACATTTACATTCTATGTTATTGATTTTTTTATGTTCTGTACTTCTGTTAGGATTGAGACTAGTTGGTTGTCTCGTCATATGCACTGCCATTGAACTTCTTTCAATGTGGAATTTAACAAGAATAGAAGTTCGGCTATGCAACATGTTGTCTCCTGAGGCACCTTCGCTCTCGCTTAGTGCTTACAATTGGTGCCTGGTAAGTTGTCATAACTCATTGCCGGGATGGGATGTGGTGCCAAAATGGATTTGGGTTGAAATGTGTTGCTTTTTTATGTGACGAAACAATTGACACATACACCTTTTAGCTATAATTTTTCAAAGGATAATGTATGTAGAGTCCATCCACGTATTGAACTTTTTTCATCTAGACAACCCAGATTTTGTGAATTTCTTTATACTGATTTTGAATAAAAACACACTGAATGACAGAATGCACTTAATTCTTTTTTGGAAAAACACAAATTTTAACCTATAACATGTTGACACCATTTCATCATCTGAGTTGTTTTGGCTAAAAATGGTATAAATGAACTCGAATAAGTGCTTGAGTAGCCCTAAAGGAAAAAGATGAATATTGTCTCTTAATTTGGACCCTTTTGAGATAAACACAACCCAAAGATACGGCGTCGCATATAAATGGGTCAAAAGGCTACCTCTCGTATTTATTGGGACTATAAAGTTATTTAATCTTTTGTAAACACTCTTTTATTTATTATTAAAGTGGATTATTCTGTTTTTTTCTTACCTTAAGAAGGTCAAACATGAGCCTCATTTGTGTTAATCCAGTCAAACTGACTATGTGCAGGTCTTTGTTGCAATGGTGGTGGATAACTTTCTATATCCGATTTCAGCAATCCGTTCACATTTTTCTCAGTCTATCAATTGGTCTGGTATTCGGTACCATTTAAGGAATGGGAAAATACACAAGGTGAGATTTATTATGGTCCAGTATAATTATCTAGATTTATTTAAACACTTAAACAGCCACATCCATGTAAACCCATCCTCATTACTATAACTACCTTTCTCCATATGAAAATGATGTTTCTTGGCCAACTTTCACAGTTTCACTCCAAAATATCTAATTTGCCCATTAGTGAAGTTGCAAAGTATTCATAGCATAGATTAAGGGTGTGCAAAACCGGTCTAGACGGGCTGAACCAGCGGCTCAAGTGTATAGCTGTTGGTCCTGTCTTTGGTCTAACCTAATGAGAAATTCCAATCTTCTGGCCCCGTCTAAAACTGAAAAAGACTGGCCCAAACCAGACTGAACGAGTTTTCTTTTAAATAATGCAGCACTTTAAGTTTTTTTTTAGTCCTAATCTAATACGTGATACCCATTTTACCTGTTGACCCGCTTAATTTTATAGTTCTTTTTGAAAGAACTAAAATTCTGAAATGGGTCAAGTAGATAAGAAATGTTTCATTTTTATAATTTTAAGGTACAGTAAACTATGTTTCCATACATTTTGTATCGAAATCTCTAGATGTATTAGGCATATTAATTAGAACCAACTCATAAAAACACACAAGATAATACAATTAAAATCAGTTATTTGGTTATCATTGTGTTGCTTTTCTATTTCAATGCACTAACAATGTACAATGTGATTTCTTTTAACTTATTTGACCTAAGATTTTGTTGTTCTTTAGTTAAGTAAATATAGAAGATACTTGTATAATCAACCTGTTGACCTGTTTAGGTATAAAATATTATTATAATATTGAAACAAGTCAACAGGCCAAACGGATTAAGAAGTATAGATTATAAAGTGGGTTTTCTATTGAATCGACACACCAATACCTAGTCTGGTTTCTGATCTTGATTATTCTTTGTTTTCGGTTACTGATCCAGTCTCATCATGAATCGGTGCACCGTGCACAGTCCTAACATAGATGGATTTTGTCCACAAAACTAATTTTTTTTTAATTATCAGATTGACCGAACAATGGAGAAGGGTAAGAAATTTTCAGATTTGGCAGCCAAGCGTTTATATGGAAGAAGAGCCCAAAGCAAAATCTCGATTCTCGGTACTTTATCGAGAAGTCTGGCCAACTGGCGACAACCAAAGAAATACGACGTGTAGAAAAAGATATCGGATTTCTTTCAAATTGTTTGTGATCAACATTATCTGGTTTTCAGTGCAAAAACATAACCAGGTAATGTTATTCATCCATCATCATTTATGGTTTGATTGTTTTGAATCCATTCGTCCGCGAAGTAGCCATTCTTTTGGTCCGTTTAAAAGAAAAAGAAATATTTCCATTCAATTGATTGATTCTTCAGCAGTAGCTGTAGTCACATTATGTCTGGTTTCGGTTTTGTAACATGTAAATTTGACTGTTGTGTAATTTAAAGGAACTACTGTTTCATTTCAAACCCGAATGTAAGACTCATTTCTCGTATGTTACAATTTATCGCCTTGCAGGTTCAAGTATTCTTGTATTTGCTGTGCCAATTTCTACTTGTAAAGAAGTTTGTTTGATCTACGTTTATAGTACTTGAGTATTAGCCAACTGTAAGAAGTTAATTGAAAATGAAACGTTTCAAAGGGGTCAGAAGTTCTATTTTATTAAATGTACTCCGACGTTATAATGTTTTAGGTATTTTTTTATATAAAAGCAAGCGTCTTATTATTTGATAATATAGATTTTATAATCATTTAAGATACATGAAAGGATGAAAGTGTTGACAGGGCGATCTAACCTGACTTGGCGTTTCTTGACCCGCACATAAATGTTACAACCCGAGCTTGGCTACAACCCTACGGTTTCTCACATCGTTATATTCAGATTGTACAATTGTACCGACTTGATAAGCCCGTGTTGCTCATTTAGATGCACAACCTGTTGGACTTCAATAGCATTCGAATTATTCTCTTTTGGATCATGACTTTAGGTCTTGTGTGGAGTCAAGAATCTGATCCTTTCCAAACCAATGTGAAAGAACAATATCTTTTTGATATCAAAGAAACATTATCTTAAGTTTTCACCTTTTTCAAATTCAAAAGGGTAAACTGGTCTTTAAACACATGACTTGTCGACACAGGTATGTTCAGTCATCTGTCTTATTTTCAATGTCCTATTTGTATTATAAGTTCGTACAATATATTATCATGTATTATAAGTTTGTACTTTAGAATATTGTATATTATAAGTTTGTAGTGTATAGTATCGTCTATTATAAGTTTTTACAGTATAATATCGTGTATACTTTCCATTCTAGGTTTGTAATGTTATAATAATTTAAACTTAATTTTCCCTCCATCAAAAGCTAAATATACCAAAGTCAAGAATAAGATAAAGTTACATGGCAAAAAGCATCAACTAAAGCCTTAATTCCCTCTCCTCTAAATTACCCTTTTACCCTCACCCATCTTACCATTCTTCTTACAAACACATTCTACTTCAACATCACCATTAGTATTAGCATTAGCATTAGCATTAGCATTAGCATTAAGACCACAAACCAAAAGACACAACCCCTTAACAACTTAAACAAAATGAGTTGTTGTGGATCCAAGAAACCAAAAACACACTCCCCAACCGGATCTCCACCACGACCGCCACCAACAACCGATGACCACCCACAACCGAAAGCCGCTAGACAAGAAACGGTTTTGTCGGTCCCTAATTGCAAAGTCCATCTCATGGATGAAGGTGAAGCCATAGAACTCACCACGGGAGACTTCAAAATCATCCAATTATCCGATGATGATGTATTACTCGCGACCATAATCAAGATCAATGATGATCTTCAATGGCCATTAACCAAAGATGAACCGGTAGTGAAGCTTGATCCTCTTCACTACCTCTTCTCTCTGACCGTGGTTAAGGGTGACGATCCTTTAAGCTATGGCGTCACGTTTTCAGATACGGGTCATGGGGATTTCAAGTTGTTGGATAAGTTCTTGAAAGAACATTCGTGTTTTTCGACATCATCATCATCATCTAGAAAAACGGATATCGATTGGAAGGAGTTTGCTCCAAAGGTTGATGCTTATAACAATGTTATTGCAAAGGCTATTGCTGGAGGAACTGGCCAGATTGTTAAAGGGATCTTTATATGTAGTAATGCTTATACAAACCAGGTTCGTTTTCGAATCGATATTCGTGGTTACACACACGACGTAATAGGTAAACGGGTTCAGATAAAAATGTCACCTTTCTAGTATGAATCAAAAAGGGCCGGATCAGGTTGGGTTGACCCGCAAATATTTTTGAATTATAAAAATACATAACATGAACAACAAAATGATCTTATCATATTTTCTGAACCCAAGCGTAATCCATAAAGTAGGGGTGTTCCAAACCGGGTATCCGAAGGTTTGGATAGTGGATTTTGGTATCCGAATATTGGAGTTAGCAAAGTATATTAATATATTATATCATCTCAAAAAGGTATAATGAATTGTATTTTGATTTTACAATCGGGTCGTGTATGAGGTTAAGATTACCAAAACCCGTCCCAGTGTCAACCGTATCGATAACCGACAATCTAAAATCCGTAGATACGCGATAGACTGATATAATACGCTATGGTTACTATGAAAAGTATCATTGATGGATTCAAAACAGGTGCAAAAGGGAGGTAATATGATATTAAACCAAGCAAAAGAAGAAAGTAATGCCATTTCAAGAACTACTAGTAATGAAAGCAACAAAAACAATGGTTCAAGTAAGCAGAATGGGATCAATAAAAGCTTAAAAAGGTGCGATAAACCTCGGTTTTTTTTTGCTGTTTGTTGATGTAGACTTGTACTCTATTCGGTCATTCTAACGTGCGTGTGTATATCTAGTGTAAGAAAGCTCTCGAAGATGACCGAAAGCATGAGTAAAGCGATGCTGAATGGCGTTGGAATAGCAAGCGGATCGGTCATGGGTCCGGTGGTTCGGTCACAAGCAGGGAAGGCCTTTTTTAGCATGGTTCCAGGAGAGGTCCTTCTAGCTTCTCTTGATGCAGTTAGTAAGTAATATTATTCAAACTCTACAAATCAGAATACTTTCACCGACGGACAGATCAACCGTCTGTCCATCGACAAAGTGATTGAAAGTTCATTTTTTCCTAAAAACAATTTATCACTAAAACAAGACACAAGTTGAGTCATTTCCATTTAATTAGTTCAAATTGTATTTTACAAAACATAATTTTTCTGTTAACTTGCAGATAAAGTGATGGATGCAGCTGAGGCTGCTCAAAAACAAGCCTTATCTGCCACTTCTGGTGCTGCCACAAAAATGGTAACTGAAAGGTAAATTAAATTCCTTTTTAAACTTTTTATTAATTAGTTTTTTGAGTTAGAAAAAAAAAATACTTTTTTGCAATAATATTTTCTTAAAAGAAAGGTTTAAACCTTGAAGTGTACATTTTTTCTGTACATTTTGCCATTATGATATTCATCGTTGTCGCGTATGTGCAAATCAGGTTTGGTGAAAGTGCCGGGAAAGCAACTGGCGACGTGCTTTCCACTGCAGGGCATGTCGCGGGCACTGCTTGGAATGTCGCCAAGATTAGAAAGGCGATCACTCCAGCATCCGCTGTCTCCAATGGCGTTAAAAGGAATGCTGCTAAAATCCGATAAACGATAAAGATTATAATGTTGTTATTGTTATTATTATTTACTCAAACTTCAACAAGTGAACGGGCGTGTTGGTATTCATCTTTTGTTCATGAGGCACAATCACTGTTATTACGAGACTACAAAACAAAATACGCTAAAATTTAAGGTAATTGTTTAGTTCTAAGCGATATGTTTTCGACCCGACTAACGAAAAGTTATGAATTTGTCACTAATTATAAGCCTAATAATTAACAAAATTTCATATGACACATGATGAACACCAATAACTATCGTAGCAACATGTTATACAAAGAGTGAGTGCCATATATATAATGGCATGGGTATAGAATTATTAGTTACATTTCTCTCACACACATGAATAAGTAGGGGATAAATTTGATAACAGAAAATCTAAGCTTCTTTTACAACTGCTCTTATAAGTTTATAATTACTGAAAAAGTTTGTGTTGATTATATTTATATAGAGGATGTTAGAAAATTCCTTTAATGCATAAAATGGGTATTTTAGACTTACGCGAGCTAACATATATTGGGCCAGAAGCCCAAAGTTATGACCATTGACGAAACATAAAGCAATAATAAAGCATAATTAGTAATACTGGCCCAACCAAATAAAGTACTAAATATAATTTACATAAGTATCAAGTATAAGCGTTTTAAAGATATTTTTAATCACATATTTTCGTTTCTCTTTCCGTTTGACGGCTTTGTTTTTTGAATGTATGTAAAGCACGGGTATTTGAGATTTTTTTATTAAAGCAACTAGGTGATAATATCATTTATTACACGAGTTAAATAATAAAAATGCTAAATATTTATTAACGAAGAGTTAGAAACTATAAAATATTACATATAAAAGTACTTTGATTATATGATAAAAAATATTTTACTATTTTTAAAACTTTCGTTTTAAGAAATTATTGCTTTGAAAAAATTTCGTTTTGTATATTAATATCTTATTGTTAAAAAACTCCAGGTTTGTTTTGTAAACAATATTTCATATAAAACTTTTATTTTTAAATATGACTGATTTTAAAATATTTCATAACTTAGAAAAAGTTTCGTTGTTTTAGAAAAAAATCATAGTTTTAGACAATCTGATTTTGAAAAGTATATTTGTTAATAAAAGTATTTAGTTTTAATTTAATAAAAAATGTCTTTTCAAAAGTAATGTTAATAAATGAATTGGATTTATGATATAAAGCGAGAAGAAGAAAATTTTTAAAAATCAGTTTTAACTAGTTTTTAAAATAAAGTAATTAGTATGAGTGGAAAAACTAAAATGTGAGGGCTTGTAGTAATTTCATGTGACATCATATTTAAAAGATTATTAGATTAAATTTATTCTTTTTTTTTTGTAACATAGTTGTCACTTAGGTTGTAGTCCAATGATAAAAAAACAAAGCCTCATGTACATCCAAGTTAAATCCATTAAGGAGTAATATATCAATTAAACATTACTACTTGAATTATACGTTAACTAAAGACCATTTTACAAATCACACAAAATTTCTATAAGAAACATAAGTCAACATTACATAATTTTATCTTTTACAATTTTATACATATCTATATATCATTTTT
>BJCM01084103.1:0-22231 GCA_018326385.1 Flaveria bidentis
AATTTAAACTTTAAATTTATTAAAACTTTAATTTTAATTTAACAACTTCTTTTCTATTAAATCTTTGTAAACTTTATAAATCTAATAAGAACTTTTAATTTGATTATTTATTTTAATTGAATATTTAAAATCTTATAATCATTAATAACAATTTATAGACCTTACATATTTATAAAAATAATGATCTTGTATTTTAATCATTTATTTTAGTTTTATAATTAAAACTCATAAATGATAAATAAACTTCATGAATTTATAAATTTTATTCTATAAATTATGAAATTACCATGAATTAATTTAATAAATGGAAGTTGAATAAATAGTATTATTATTTTTTTTGAAGAATTAAAATAAATTAAATTTTTAAATAACGTATTTGATTTTTTCAAAAATTGACCCAAATGGATTTGGGTTAGAGTTTCTATTTTCCAAAATGGGCAGATGTTACAATTTTGACATTCATTATAAACCTGGTCGTGAAAATAGGGCAGTTGATGCTTTGTCTCGTAGGGCTGATTCGGGTCAATTACTTCAGACAGTTTCTTCTCCTATTTGGCTTCATGGCGTCGTGCTCATCGAAGAATCTAAGTTGGATTCGGACATTCAATCCTTACGGGCAAAAGTGGTAGCATCCCCAGACAAGTTTCCGGGGTATTCATTCAAACATGATACTCTTTTTTATCACAACAGATTGGTTATCTCTCGTCATTCTAAATTTATCCCAGCTTTGTTGCACGAGTTTCATGTCACAGCTACGGGTGGCCACTCTGGCTTCTATCGAACCTATTGTCGTTTAACGGCTAATGTTGACTGGCCCGGAATGACTTCCATGGTCAAACAATTCATCCGCGACTGTGATATTTGTCAAAGGTGCAAAGCTAGTTCGGTTCTACCTGGCGGCCTTCTTCAACCTTTGACTATTCCGGAATCGATTTGGGAAGATTTATCGATAGACTTCATAGGGGGATTACCACCTTCCAAAGGATTTACGGTGGTTCTTGTGGTTGTCGACCGTCTTTCGAAATATGCTCATTTTATTCTCCTTAAACATTCCTACACCGCGAAGTCCTTCGTTGAAGTTTTTGTCAAAGAGGTTATCCGACATCATGGGATCCCCAAATCAATTGTCAGTGACCGTGATCCTTTATTTTTAAGCAAATATTGGCAAGAAATCTTCCGTTCTATGGGCACTAAACTCAACATGAGTTCGGCTTATCATCAAAGTGAAAGACTTCAAAAGTTTGAAATGGAAGAAATTGTTGGTCAGAACATTGATGGCATGGATGTTTCAGTGATGAATCTGACGTGGTCATGAGGACGAGGGAGGAATCGAGCGTTTATGGTCGTGAAGACAAGAAGGATTTAAGTGTAGAAACATTATTCATCAAAGTGAAAGACTTCAAAAGTTTGACCATGGAGATTTAATTGAAAAGAAACGTAGTAAGGCATCTGGAAATTTCAGAAACATGGCAAGAGGAAGGAATGAAGATCGGTGAAGAATAATGTATGTCCCTATTGTAATTGACCAGGGAATTTTTGCGGGAAAATTTGTAAAAACAAAATCAAACATTTTGAAATTTAAGTGAATGGAATGATGTAGGAAAGTGGATAAAATCTGGTATGTTAGCCTAAATCAAAAGAAACATGCCTATAGAAACAAGCATTTGTTAAAAGTTTGAAGACAAATTTTGGGGTTGAAACGTATATTGATGGATTCCTCAAAAAATACTTTAAGGCAAAGGAAGAATCAAGATACCATATAAAGGTATAAACCAAATTGTTGAACTTGTATACTACATAGATATAATGAAGAAGAACGTCTCAAGTTTTGAACAAGTTGCTTATCAAGGCTTTAACGTAACATTCGAAGGCATGATATGTTCTATCACCAAGACTTTTAAAGAAGAACCTCACAAAAAATTCAAACAGGAAAGGATGGATTTAGAGGCGACAAAGAACATGAATCAGTCAGAAGAAAGCAAAGGTAAAGAAACGGTTGTTGAACGAGAAAGTGAAGTATCAAGCATAGAGGACATGGTTGTCTTCTTGGATTTGTTAAAGGTTATAAACATTAATATGATTAAAAAACAATCTATTAAGAAGAAATTCAAGAAACTGATTAAATGATTCGTCAAGCATGTGATGAAAAAATAAAGGATTTTCCCGCTTAAGGTCGATAGTCAAGTGATAGACTTGTATCAATTTTTACTTCTCTTTTCATTTATCTATCTACTTTTACAACTGTGCATATTCTTAAAATTTTGTACTTTAAACAAAAGTAAAAAAAAAAAAACTCTTTCTTTTAACGAGGACACTAACAGGGTTAGCCTAATACAATAAAACCACTAAAATAAGTCAATCTTGAAGATTGAAGATGCAATTATTAAACTATTGGGAAGAAAACCGTAATTCACTCTATCAACTAATAAATAAATTAGTATCGAGTGTTTAGTAGGATACTCGTACTTTGTTCAAATCATCCCAAAAGCGTTACATATTACTCTTGGAACTCTGTTAATATATATTAGTTATCTTGAACTTTTTGTTACAATGGTTATATGGTTACAATGGTTGTATGTTGAGCTCTAGACTTAGGCGAAAACATGTCATACTATAATGCGGTGCATGAGACACGTATGGAAAGATATGAGTGGTAAAACGATTATATTATTAAGTCAAGGCAAGTAATTATTGCTTAAAATCTATAATTCTAATCATATAGTACATCTTGATGTAAGCATGGAAGATATTTATGATTTCATTACTGTTTATGAAGTATGCTTGATTCAGTATGAGTTATGCGTTGTTAGTTTTTTATCAGATTTGTAAACATTTTGATCTAACTAAACTAATGCGTCTATAAGAGTTCCGAGTTAGGGAATTGGTATGGTTTAACTAAACAAACCAAGGACATGAAAATATAAACAAATAGATTTTCTTGTTCGTATTTATTTATTAAAAAAGTAAACATGTTCATATTATCTTATATTCATTTTTAAATATCCTAAACGAACATTTCACGAACATAAACATAAAAAACACCAATTAAAACTAAAGGTGGATATCCAGATTAAAATCTAACCATCATCCTTACATTCAACATTTCTAAGGTAAACACATTTATCTAAACTAAAGTCTAGATATCATTAGAGATTTCAAAGCGAATGGATGATAAAAATGTAAGTTCATGTCCTTTCTTTTCATTAAACAAATCAAAACTTATATAGCCATATTTGGTTATTTATAAATATAACTAAACTTTCAGTCGAACAACTCATCATCATTCATCCCTACATGTTTCGATTAAGTTACATTGCTCGCTCCATCCCCTAAAATTTCTAACATGTGTTCGTCTTATAATGAGAAATTATATTATTAAAAAACCCATTTAAAATCTAAATAAAGAAAGTGTTCGCGTTATACAAAATTAATCGTGTAATAATCATCTATAAAACCCTCTCAAATTCCATTTCAAACTTTTGAATTCTAACGGTCGACTCTGCTGTGATAAAACCCTAATCAAATTCTCTTCACCTCCATCCTTAAACCCTTCATCTTCTCCCTCTGAAATCCATCAAAGAATCACCAACAGCAACAATGGTGGTCTCAAAGCAGAACTATGAAGATCTCCGTAAGCAGAGGTTGGAGGAGAACAAGAAAAGGATGGAAGAACTTCATCTTCCTCAGCTCACTCAAGCTCTTAAAACCGCTCACTCGCCTAAACCCTCTCCGGTTATTCGATAATCTCTCTTTCTATTCCTCTCTGTTTATTGATCTGAAAACCAATTTACATCAATGATTAGGTTAGATTTTAGAGGTTTTTTACGGTTTGGTTTAGGGTTTGTTTTATGATATAATCACAACTAGTAACTAATGTCTTACGACACGGTGAATGATGTCGTGTTGAAAGGAACGAAATGTGGAGAAATGTTAGTAACTTAATTGGGTTAGGGTTTGTTCTGCAAAATGCAAATTCATCACAGAAACTAGGCAAATAGTTATGATGAAATAGATGTTTGTGTATATTGTTTGAAAACTTGATTTTTGTTTGTAATGATGACCTGAACTTGGTTATGTGTGATTTGGTGTAATGATGGCAGATGAAGCGTACACAACCGCGTGTGATTGGGACGGAAATGGTGGAGGTGAGGAGGTCAAGCCGCGTTGCGAATTTGCCTGCGCCTGTTTACAAAGAAGTTGTATGTTTTCTTTTTCTGTTAACTCATATTTGCTTGGTGATTTTATACAACTGTTGATGCAATGAATGAATGGCAGCCACTTTTAGGTACTTTAAGAATTGGGAAAATGTTCATTGCAAAAAACTCATTGATCCTTTTGTGTGTTTTTTGTAGGTGGTTTATGATCGAGTCCACTTACCAAACAGGCAAGTTCTTTCAAACCTTATAAGTTTGGTATTCCATTAAATAGAGACATTGTTTGGCACATAATTTAAAAGAAAGCATGTGGATTAGAATCTGAAAAAAGTTACTAATTTAGTATTTAAAAAATTAAACTTTTTATGGAGGAAGGGAACATTTTGTTAGGTAGACAATGGTCATCTTTGTAAATGAATCTTTGCAGTAGAAGAAAGTATAGCTATTCACGAAAGGACTTGGCAAACCGCGTATATGCATCTGATGAAGCTAGGGAGTATGCTGCAACAAAAGCTGAAGAACTTGAAGCTACTCTTGAAGGTGGTCATCCTTCATTTGTCAAGCCCATGCTTCCATCTCATGTTACTGGTGGATTTTGGCTGGTTAGTTTAGTTTGATGTTCATACTTTATAAACATCACTTATGCACCCATGATCAATTATAATATGGTAATGATATTTTGATATGATTGATGTTTGTTTATTGACATGAATAAAACAGGGCCTCCCAGGTCATTTCAGCAGGAAACATTTGCCCAAGAATGATGGAACTGTTACCTTAATTGATGAAGGTGGTGAAGAGTTTCCAACTGTATACCTTGCCCACAAGGTAGGTCTTAGTGGTGGATGGAGGGGGTTTTCTCTCAGTCATGAATTGGTAGATGGCGACGCACTCGTTTTCCACCTAATCCGACCCACCGTCTTTAAGGTCTGATAAATTTAACTAACATTGATATTCTAAGTTGTCTTAAACTACCAATTGAGTATTCTTGGTTTTGTATTTAAATTCACTATTTCCTTTTGTTATTTCAGGTGTATATTATAAGGTGCAAGGGTTATGAAGAGGGCGAAAACAACAATGCTTCGGATGCTTGAGTTTATGCACAAATTGAACGAACTAACATATGTAGTAGGTAATCCTCAACTCTGTCTATACTTGCTGTATACTAGATTTGAATTTCCGCAACCGAATAATACAATGCATCATGTTTTTGTCACTTCTTTAAGTAATATGTCTGACTTTGACATTTCATAAAAGCTTACCTTTACATACTATAATTGCACATGCATTTCCATGTGAGGTGGGGTGGTGGGGTACATAGATTGCCATGCTTACAGGTTGTTAAGTATGTTACACAAGTAGAACTTTCTTTTGTGGGACATCTTGCTCATTGTTGCTGTTGTTATTTATTGCTTTCAAGCATTAAACATGTTTCTTGGCTAACAATCGGGAATGTTTTAGATAAACTTTATCTTCCTTGTCAAAATGTCATGGGCTTCATTCTTATGTACAGGTGGTAAAACGAGTCGGTTAGATAAATGATCTAAACATGATGGCAGCAACATGTTTCTATGATAAATATTTCTTTCTTGTCCAAGTGTTAAAGGCTGCTTTATTGACGTATAGGTTGTAAAACGGGTGGGTTTAGATAATTGATTTATGCGGGTCAATATGGTAAGTTATTAGGATGGGTCAAACGGGTTGGATTGATACAGTTCTACATAGGGGTATGACTTTTAAGTCGTTTTACATGTTTTATTTCTTGTTTAAGTTGGCAAATGATCGGGATAACGTGTACTAATCTTCTTTCTTTGTCTCTCGTTTATTATTTAGGTTATCAGTATTAATTAGCAGGATCAAATTCAGCACATTTTTGGCAATGTTCAACAGTGCTGTAGGCTTCTTCTCTGTGCAAAGTCTATGAAGTATAAAATTATATTTTGTAACATTTTCTCAGCCCTCTAACAGTGACTTGTGCATTATGCATTGAATCTTATATACTGCTTTGCAGTTTGATTGATTCAAGTATGGAAAATATTTTATGTATGTCCTAAAATCATGCAAATTTGTTTGAAAAAAATGGTTAGAATTAATGGTCAAATATAAATATGAGGAGTGGTTGAGAATGTGTATGATTGCCTTTGTGGTGACAGGCTGTTAAAGATTTTGTATGGTTTATAAAAATAAACTGATAGATACACCGAGTTGACCCAAAACAATAACTTAAAACACAGAAACACACATAGATGTATATATAAAACACAAATAATGTTCCACTTGTGTCATATTGTACGATATAGATGGAATATTATTTGTGAGTTAGACGTAGTGTTGTAAGAGAGATTTCTTTAGGAAGCATAGGAATACTTTAGAATATGATACGTGTACATGTGTGGATTCTAAAAATGTATAGCTACATGTTTTAAGTAGCAACATACGTGAAGGTTGTATGTACCGTTATAACAGGTTAAATGCATTCGTGGAATGTTATTTGCGTGATCATTAGTTAGTACAACACTAAACGAGACCTTGAAAGTTAGACATAGTGTTGTAATAAGTTGAAACTACTATTACATCATCATGTATAAAATAAAATGATTATAAATTCAGTTTAAACTAGAAAGTTGGATTCATCATTGAATTGGGTATACGTTCTTTTGTGATGTTTATACTTGTAACAAGATAAAAAACATCATTATAATGTGTGAGATTGAATGTGGTTATTTTTATATTTATTTTTTAATGGAAAATATGTGACTATTTTTGAGGATAGTTGTTATTTTAATCGGGTCTAACTATTAGTTTTTTGGTTGGAACCGCACCTCAACTCTCTCAAAAGAAAACTCATTGCTGGGAAAACTCTCTGACTAACCTCTGAGTATTTTGTTCAGATTGAGATTTAAACTTATAACCTTCTTATATTTATATGTTATGGATAACTTACTTTAACTAGTTGGGCTTTAATATGGTTATTTGACTATGCGTAGTGATTATTTAGTTAAACTGTAATTTAAATGACATTATATAAAAGTCGTTTTACTAAAGCCATTTTAAATCAAGTGTAATGGTTGATTATTGTTATTAGCTAAATATATCATAGCTGAAAATTTTGGTGAAAACCAAGTTTGTATAAATTAATAAAAATATGAACTAGCACTTGTTTTCTACTCGGAAAATATCATATAATAGTAATAAAGTTTTAAAAATATTCTAATTTTATAACTCGTTTAATCATCTTTCATTAGACTGAGAAACATGCATGACAATTTGTGTTTATTGTCTCGTAATAATTTGTTTTCTTTCTAGATTTCTTGGTTAATAATAACGATTTCGATAATCATGATATATAAAATATTCTATTAGATTCTGCAATCATATTAAAGTTGCATGAAATGAGTTCAATGCAATTAATGTTGAGGGTGAGTTGTGAGATTAGAATATAATCATAATATAACGAGTTTCAAATGAATGATATGTAGACTTAAATATCATAGACTCGGTCACTTTGATTTATTAAAAAACAATTGATAATATTATTATGAATTATGATTTTGTAGCATGAAAACTCAAGTCGTAACTCGCGGCGATGATTACGACACAAATCCAACACACAAAACCATTGGGCTGCCCACTCTTTCTTTAATGCTCTCTTTTTTTATTTTGAAAGATTTTAACAATTTTTTTAATGTATAATTGTATCATCAATGGGTCATTGACACATCTGATCATCTTAATTATTCAAGTACATACTCAATACTATTTCTAGAAGAAAACTTATCATAAATGAAAAAAAACCTATGTCTCAATCTGAAACCTTTTTTTTAATAGGTGGAACTTGAATACAAAACATCCTATTTTTTCAAATAAAATCTTGAAAGATCTCATATTAATTATTTGGGTTAAGGATTATTGGTATTTTAATATCTTTTTACAATCCAAACTCTAGAGTATCATATATTGAACGAACTCTAGAGTATCATATATGGAACTTGTAAGGGTGTGAAATACCCGATTAGCCAAACTATTTTTAAAACAAGTTACTGAAACATCTAAACAATCAAACAGAGTTTAGATATGGGTTTTTTTCTGATAGTCAATTATAATGATTCGGTTATGGTTTTAGAGATTGGCAAAGTTTCAAAACCAATTGTCATCACCCGTAGGCCCTGGATTTGATGATATTTACTTGGTAATTTCATTGGATCCTAAATGTTTGTATAGAATGTAGACTTTTTTAGTGTGAATTTCTCACACAACACGATACAAAAACACGACATAAACCTGAAACGAAATTTCGAGTTTGGATTTTGTATAAACGAGTTCAAGTTAGTTTAAGGTCAAATAAGAACCCATTAAGCTAAACTGGTTGTGCTTGTGTCAACCCGCAGGGTATGTGGGTTGACACATTTAACTTGTTTATTTTCTTTTTTATCTCTTTAAACATGCTTAATGACATAAATTAAATTGGTTGGGTGTTTTATTCCAAAATTTAAAAATTTTTATGACAATATTTTGCAATTAAAATATAACTGTTTTATAAATTATATTTTTGTTGTAAAATGATTATAAAGTACTAATGCGTGATTTTTTTTTAAAAATTAGGATTGAATGGGTTGTGGTTGTGTCAACCCGTGAATTTTAGTGTTGTGTTTGGTTTCAAATGTAAAAAAAAAATTCGGGTTCAGGTTCTTGTAAAAATTTTGGATTCATTTCAGGTTGGATCCTCCAACCAACAAATATGACCCTTTTGCACCTCTAAATTGTAAATGACAATGCATAAGGTGCACATAAAACGTATAAAGTTTAGTAGGGGTGAGCAGTTAACCGATTTAATTTAATCATAACCGAATTAACCGCATTAACCGAACCAAATTAACTGAACTGAACAATTAACCGACGGTTCGGTTAAGGCATAACGATTAACCGCACATTGCGGTTCGGTTTCGGTTTTGATGTGCAAATTAACCACATTAACCACACCGAACCAAATGTCATTAATGTATAATAAATTTACAATACTTCTCATGATTTTACTAGAATTTCATATATTCATACTTTTAATTCTTCTTTATAGAATATATTTACA
This sequence comes from Flaveria bidentis, assembly GCA_018326385.1. Lineage (NCBI taxonomy): Eukaryota > Viridiplantae > Streptophyta > Magnoliopsida > Asterales > Asteraceae > Flaveria > Flaveria bidentis. The sequence continues at coordinate 9,241 of BJCM01084103.1, forward strand.
TAGTGGATTCCGTTATGTATTGAAGAAACATTATAAATAAACAGGATCAATGCAAAATGCGTGCGTACATTGTTTTATGCACACCTCGACTTCGGTTTTGGTTTTGGCAAGACCTTAAAAACGAACCATATCGTGCACACAGTTATAAATTTGGTCCAAATCTAGCCTAACAATAATTTATTAGTTAATATTTTGGTTTAAAAGCATATGTTTAATATATTAGTCAATTAATTGAAATTAACCGCAAATAATCATAACCGGTGGTTAACCGAAGTGTGGTTAACCGAAGTTTTGGTTGCGGTTACGGTTAAAAACATGGTATTAACCGAACTCACGGTTTCGATTTCGAAAATTGTATTAACCGTACCGAACCGCACCGTGCACAAGTTTAGTACAAGTGTTTGTGTGACTTTATATGAAAAAATAATTTTGGATAATGTGGTTCTATCAATCTTATGGCATCGTCTATGATATCAAGTGGAACCGTTGATGAATTAAGAATTCTTTAAATATAATAGGTTTTTTAGATGCTCAAATGCCTCTAACTTTGACATTTGTATATTCGATGCTCAAATTCTGTAAACTAGACATTTAGGTGACATAAAAAATAAAAACTTATTGTTGAAACATGTAAAAACTAAAAAGAGGTAATCATGTCCCCGCACCCTTATACGTTTGTCAATCAATGGAACATGTTTAATGTTGAATGATTGTTGGATTGGAAAAAAAAATTTGTTCAGTTAATTGAACAATTTAATGGACCCCTTGCTTTAGTAATCCATAATTGATCCAACTACAACTAACAAATTATGATTTCTTTCATAACAAAGTATTCGATTATGGTTCAGTTTTAAACGATAACAATCCGCAACCGAACTATGCACACCTCTATGACTTGATATATGGATTTGGGTCCACCCAATGCAACTAACTCCTCTCATAAAGGACGACTCCCTCATTTAAGGTTTCGTGTGACTCCTTAATAGGCCTCGTATCCATGACTTGATCATTAATAGTGTCCGTAAGACTACTGTCTTGAGTACATTCAACATTGCTACAAATCCGAGACACTCATCTACTAAGGCATGTTGTATTGTTTATCCATCATTTGACTCTATTATGATGTTAGTGCATAAATGACCACACACCATGAAACACATTCCTTATTTTGATGACGTATGATATAAAATTTAAGTCAAACGCTAAACATAACTACTAATAGTTCATATTGTTAACTCATGAGAAATAAAGTTTAAAGGATTAAGTAAAATTAAAAATAGAAAAATAAAAAAAGATAAAAGATAAATACACGACTGAGTCATGTCTTTATGTATAAAGTTTGATGAGCCTAGACAAAAACTAGTAGATTCCAGCAAGTCAAAAATTGAGGAATTTAAAGACATAAGACACCACGTATAGATAAATTAGAAGGTCGGACTTCGACTTTCAAGGACAATCAATAACGATAACAACAAGAATGACAAGTCAAAAACCAAATCAAATATGAAGATTTAAAATATTAACAATATCTAATATAAACACAAGATTATTAAAATATTGTTGAATAAAAGGGCGAATGATAAGCTATAAAATACAAGAAATCAAAATACAAGGTAAAAGAATCACGAAACAAGTTAAAAAGATATCACAACCAAATTATGTTTAATAATAACTTTGTCCAATAAATCTGTTATAGACAATTTTAATTTATCTTACCTAGGGTTTTTTTTACGCCTAGCGAATTTTCACTGGGATTCACAAGACTCCCACAACACCATAAAACAACTAAACCACGAGAAAAGTAGAAAAAAAAAGTAGAACACCACATAAAACAGAAAAAAAACTCGAATGTGACGCTAATACTTGAAAAAAATAAAAAAAAAATAGAAATAACTCTATGAAACCTAGCCCTAAGGTCATAACATTAGCCTAGGTGATTATTTAAATAAAATAATCTAAAAAAGAATAAAAGGAAAAGGAAAATATTCAAAATACAACTCACCAATGAGTCTCACAGCTCAGCTCATCCTTAAGCCGGCTTTTGGAACATGATACAGAAAATCAAAATCAAAATCAACCAAAAATTATAAGGAAAAAACATTCATTCATTCATCAACATTCAACATTCCAACATCCATTTGCATCCTTTCATCATCATCATCATCATCATCATCATTATTATTATTATTATTATTATTATTATTATTATTTGTCAATCAAATTCAATCCAATCCAATCCGCCATTACACTTTCCACCACCTTCTTTCTGTATGTAATCATCTACATTCTTCATCAATTCTTCTTTTCCCCTTTGATTCACCAAATTCATTGTTGATTCTCGATCCAATTCGTGATCTGGATGATGATTTCATAATGAATCGATTAAACATGATGTTTGTTTGTTTGTTTGTTGCGTGTTTTGTAGGTTTTCGTTGGAGATTCTGATGAAGGTTCAAGTTATCGATTCATAAATCTGGAGTCACGAAGGGACCCAGGAAATGTCCTCCAACAAAGGCGAGCATCACACGGTCCCGTTATCGGTGTTGTTGAAGCGTGAATTGGCCAATGAGAAGATCGAACGGCCGGAGATTGTTAGCGGTCAGGCCAATCAGTCGAAGAAAGGGGAGGATTTCACGTTCATTAAGAACGAATGTCAACGTCTGTTAGGAGATGGTGTTACTACGTATTCTGTGTTTGGGGTGTGTTGTTTTGTTGAGATCGATTTATGGTTGATTTTGTCAGTGATCGTTGATTTTGATTATGAGTATATTGATGTCATCGCTAATCTTTGTGTTTGCAGATACTTGATGGGCATAATGGGTCTGCAGCAGCTGTATATACCAAGGAGAACCTTTTGAACAATGTTTTGAGTGCTATTCCTCCGGACCTTAACCGCGATGAATGGATCGCGGCGTTGCCTAGGGCTTTGGTGGCTGGATTTGTGAAAACTGATAAAGATTTTCAAGAAAAAGGTAGTGGATTGTGGCTAGATCAACCACTTTCTATTTGATGAATATGGTGGTTCCTGATAGTTAATTAATGGTTAGATGAATCTATAATATTAACTAATTTTATGTTGATGGTACAAGTAGAACTGTATGAGTCTTACTCTGTCATGCTAATGGTACTGATATCTTCTATTACACAAAAACACACTGTTAATTTCCACTTATTAAGTAATTAAGGGTAGTGGAACAAATCCCTGTTACTGGCAATCATGAGTTGCAATCTTAATCATATATTTATTGATGTTGTTATCTTTCTTTTACAAAGTCCACCGATCTTCAACGTCTGTTTGCTGAGATATTTTCCTGGATTATTATTCTTTTGAGTTTCTAAAAATCTTATCTTTTGATTTACAGATTTCTGCGTATTATGCATCATATGTGATTTAACATGCATATGTGCTGCTTTCTTGTTGTCTTAATTGCAGGTCAACTGTCAGGAACAACTGTCACCTTTGTAATTATTGAAGGATTCATAGTTACTGTGGCATCTGTTGGTGATTCCCGCTGTATACTTGAATCTGCAGATGGGAGCCTGTATTATCTATCAGCAGATCACAGATTTGAGGATAACGAAGAAGAGTAAGTGTACATATGCAAAAATAAAAAAATCTATGTATTTATGGTATGTTATTATTTCAAACATGTGTGATGTGTGTGCCTTAAGCACATTATGATAGCTCCTTCTTTCTAATTTGGCAGAACGGAGCGTGTCACTGCAAGTGGTGGTGAGGTGGGTCGGCTGAATACCGGTGGTGGTACTCAGGTGTGTTATAATATAGTTATGATTTCTAGTATCACAAGATATAGGACAAAAAATATCAGTTATATATGGATCTTACTTTCACTTGCATTTTCGTTAGGATCAAGACTGCATGTTGATCTACTTACATTTGTGTTCAAACTCCTCCTAAGTATCGTCAAATTTAACCAAATTTTCATAAAGTTATAATCTCTGTATTTACATGAAGACATAGTAAATGAATGGTCATTCGACGAAAATCATTTATATATATACATATGTTTCCTGTCGGGAATAATGAATCATATAAATAGAATCACTAAGATTATTAACTAATAAGGTAAAAAATGAATCATTCTCTTCACGAACCTAGTTGCCTGCAAACTTTTTTTCGTAAATTCTCCTCTAATAAGAAATGATAAGCTACGTTTCTAGTACAATAAATATACAAATAAAAAAGGACTATATATATACATATATGATGGATGGAAATAATTGTGATACTTGTTCAGATTTGAGAAATCGACATGATCTAGAAGAATATCCTAATCCTAAGGATGGATCTAACACGAAACTTGGAAGATATGAGGTTTTTAGTCTTTTGAGTTTTTATTTGTACTTTTCTATATCCATACAAATATGCATATATTTAAACCATATGCATGTAGGATTTGGCCCAACCGAGTTTCATTGAAATACAACCAAGAGAAAATCTTTCTCTTCTTATCCTTGAACAAACATAAACAAAACAAACAAACATACCCGGAAAGATCTTTCTCTTCTTATCCTTATTTGTATCCAAATGTTCATTTCCTTATACTCAATTTGATCTCCTTTCATAGTTCACAAGCAACCTCTAGTTTAGGACTCCATTTGGTAGCATCACAGAAAAATTTCATTACCCTCAGATCGCATCCCTCATTACGAGCTTGTTACATGTACCCCTCGGCTATAGGCAGAACCTCAATGTTAGGTGAAATAAATGTGACGACTTCTTATTTTTTCAATAAAATCAACAAAGCTTAAAGTGATTTCTCGTTCCCCTAATATCAATCAAGTATACGTAACGCTTTAGCTAGTCCACAGAAGTGCATGTCATGATTCTTCTATCTATCAACATCTGCATGCATTGTGTGGTGGATGTGAAGTGGGTCATTATCTCAGCAGTAATGAGCCAAGCTAATATTTGTAGTGAATCCCATATTAGGTAATCATGGATTATGCTAGGAACTCACAATTCTCCAGCAAATACAACCCTTTAATCATTTATTCATGGACTACAAACATGTGTCCAAAATAATTCATGGATTGAGCAACATCCTATTATACCTAGGCAAAAGTAAGTCATGTAGCTAGTGAACATTTCAGCAATTCAGACAAATGAGCAGCTGTCAATCAATTACAGAAACATAAAGACACCTAATTTAGTAGTTTAATGAACTCTATATATTCATATCGTAAGAGTGGTTAATGGAATCTCTCAATATGTCACAAATCTTTGGAGTTGTTTGTCATTTATTAATTTATTTACTCTCATGCTATGTGTAGATTCAATTTTTAATTTTGTGTGTATGTCTTGGCAGATTGGTCCTTTGAGATGTTGGCCAGGTGGCTTGTGTCTTTCAAGATCAATCGGAGATCTAGATGTTGGGGAGTTTATAGTTCCTGTTCCTTATGTTAAGCAAGTAAAGGTCAGTTATGCATGTTAATCCCCTACTATGATTATTTGGTATATTTACTGCTTGTTTGAAGATAAGACTGTCCAAAATTTTACTGTGTATTGTGTTTCTTGTTGTTCCTTATATGATCTAAAAATGTCCTATAGAAACATATGGAATCCTACTCTTATCAATGTTTTAGTGTTATTATATTCCTGTTCTAGTCATATAGTGCAATGTAATGATTGGTGTAGCTGTGGCAAAAATGGGTAATTTTTGGGCATGTTGAAACTTTAAAAATATTAATGCATTACATTAGTGTAGAAAACAATATTATTACACTTTAAATTAAGCTTATAAAACAATTAATGAAGTTGTACGCCTTAAAGGTACACTTTGGATGCCTTTCAAGTTTCAACTGTTTGACCCATTCCCTATTTAGCTAAGTTTTTATTCGACGTGTTTGAGATGCAACATAATCCAAACTGACCCATTTATGTTTGTAACATGCAGCTGTCCTCTGCGGGAGGAAGGCTTATCATTGCAAGTGATGGTGTCTGGGATGCTTTATCCGCAGAAGCAGCTCTCGAGTGCAGTCGTGGACTGCCGCCAGATGCAGCAGCCGGACAAATTGTTAAAGTAAGGAAGCCCACTGTGTTATTAACTAATATTTCACATTCTCACTCTCACTCTGTCAGGTTTTAATATTTTGATTCTATTTACAGGAAGCTGTACAGCCCAAAGGATTAAGAGATGATACAACCTGCATGGTGGTTGATATTCTACCTGCAGAAAAGATAAATCCTCCAGTGCCACATCCAAAGAAGATGACTAAAGGAGTATTTAAAGTCAAAGCCATGTTTAGAAGAAAGAGTGCAGAGTCAACATCTCAAATTGAAGAATATCTTGTTCCAGATGTGGTAGAGGAGCTCGTGGAAGAAGGATCTGCTAAGCTTTCTGAAAGGTTTGTATAATAAAATAAATTAAACTTTTTGAGTAATTTTTGGTGACCATGAGAACCCTTGGGGAAATTTTTTATGACTATGTATATGAAATTTTGGATTTATTTGTGGACCCAAATTTGGTTTCCACCCATAGGTTGTAATTCGAGCCTTTTACTTTTGTATTTGTTGATTTGGATTACATTTTATTTCTAACGGGTCAAATGGGTAAGTTTAAAAAAGAACAGTTATAACATAAATCTTTCTTCCCAAAGTGTGTTTTTAACGCACACAACCTTTTCAAATCATTTATTCAAAAAAATTATATTATCAGAGTAACAATATATATGACTTAATTATTTGATAAAAAATTTGAAAAATATGGACAATCAAGTCTTTTGGATCGACCTAGACTGTACAAAGAATTACTTGTTTTGATCCAAACCCATTTTGGAGCAATAATGACGGACCGATTTTGTTTACATAAGCTTGTTTCTAGGAAGTAGGAACTATGTGATTGATATCTGTATACATGGTTTCAGGTTCAATACAAAATACCCGCTTTGTAACATGTTCAAATTGTTCACATGCGCGGTGTGTCAAGTTGAAATGAAGCCCGGTGAGGGTATTTCAGTACACTCGGGAGCATCATCTAATACAAGGAATTCAAGGCCATGGGATGGCCCTTTCCTTTGCATAAGCTGCCAAGAGAAAAGAGAAGCCATGGAAGGAAAACCCCAATCTAGAAGTATGTTTTTTTTTCCTTTTAACATATTTTGATATCCATTGCATTTCTCATATTCAAATTTCAACCCTTTAATATACAAAAAGGTTAGATTGTTTTTAATTACTGATTTTGTTAATCATATTTAACATTGACAGATGGGCGATACAGCAGTGGAAGTGAATAGCATAAAAACTAGTTGAAATTCTTTTAACAAGCAATGGCTTTGGAGCCGAGTGTATATGAAAAGATCACAAGTTTTTTTTCCAAGATAAGTTGCTCATTCCTATGGCCTATGAAGATCTTAAGCATTAATGCTCATCATAAAATCAGATTAGGATTGTATCATGTAATTATAATCTTTACCTAAGTCCATGTTGATATAACATAGATCCCCAATAAAGGGCCGGGCTCATAAGTTATTAGAACATCTCTCAACAGGTTGGAGGTTATTCTTTTGTATACTAGTTTTTTTTTTCTTTTTGTTTATCATTTTAGTAGATCTAACAGCCAGGGCAAAAGCAGTACTAGTTACGGTTTATAAAGTAGGCTCGGGTGTGAGCGAGCTCATGTATGATTCTTGGTAGTTAAATTATTGAAACAAAGAACAACATTTGTGATTCTTATCTTAGCAGATTCACACATGTAACATTCTTTGATTCTTACCTGTAAAACAGTGAACACATATGCTCTATATTTGATCTCATTCCAACACTTTTTGTATTCTATATCAGAATTTGTAGTGCATGTAAATGGGGCTATCTAAAGTGAATTGATAGTATTACCCTTGATTTAGTTTAATAGAGGATTTACTTGAAGCTTATATGTGTGGGGATTTTGGTCATTGGGGTGAAATCAAAACTGTGTTGTGTGCTTATAATGGGCATATTTTGTGATGCTCATTTACCTAATTAATGATCTTGCTATCCCTTATCTAATTAACCGTTTGTTTCCTTTGTAAGAAACATACAAATGAATGGTTAAGAGTGTATATGTATGGGGAGATCAAGAGAAACTTCATTCGGTTAGAAAAGAAAACTGGAAAACAAGAAGACTCAACTCATTTTTTAAATGTAATAACTTTGTCATAGTTAATATTTTAAAGAAAATCGCTTCATAAAATCAAAAAAAAATATTTTTAATTTGAGTATAATAGTACTATATTAAAAGAAATAACATGTTATGTATTGATTCTAGAACATTTGTTCATTTATTGAAAATGATCATTGAAGATCATTAAAAGAATCCGTAAACAAGATGTGTCAAGAATAAACCAGAATCCTTTATACCATGCTAAAAACCTCATTTTAACTCTTAGGGGGCGCTTGATTGGAATGAATGAAATAAAATAAAATTAAAAAAATAGTATAGTTTTTAAATAAATTATATTTGAGTGAGTAATAAAATGTAAAGCGGTTGTGTGATTTTAAATTCCCTTTCTAGGTGGAAAGATTTTGAAATCTCACAACCAAGGGAATTTGAGGTAAAACATTCCATTAGGTTTTACATTTCATTACCCACTTAAACATAATTACTTGAAAATTATACTAGTTTCTCAATCTTATTCTATTTCATTCCATCCAACCAAACGCTGCCTTAGAATCTTATCAAACTCGGTAGATGTTGCTTTTATATACTTTAGATCGTGTTAATATAGTGATAATGGAAAATTAAAATATTATTTCTCTAAAAGAAAAGATCATATACTAAAGATATGAAGTAAATAAGTAATTACAAAAATATTACAATAATGATAACTTTGGTAAATATCATAAAAAACAAAAATATTGTAAGTTTTTCTCACAAAAGTCTCTGTATAATTTTTGTACTTAAAAAACAAACATAATTTTTGTTTTGTATCATAAAAGTCACACAACAGTTTTTGTATATAAAAAACCAACACACTTTTTGTTTTTTACATAAAAATCACTCAAAAATTATTTACATATTAAATTCACTTCATTTGACTTAAACAAGTCAAACTTGAGCTCTTACAACTTAAACAATCCGAACTTGGTATCCTATAACTTAAACGAACCATGTAGGGGTGGAATATACACACAAACAATAAAATCGTTGCAAAAATTGTTTTAGTTTCTTTTTCGATTTGCTCGAATCTAAAAAGTAAATTGATTTAAATATGTAAATGATTATTGAATGATTTTAATGTGAAAAAAAAGAAGATATGTTGGTTTTTTATATGCAAAAACTATTGAGAAACTTTTATGAGACAAAACAAAGAGTATGTAAAAAATTACACATGAATTTTTTTTGAGAAAAAACATAAATTATGTTGTTTTTTAATGGTATTTACTTTGTAACTTATTAACAATAAAGATATACTAAATATTATAACCTTTTAACAATAAAAGTTATAATAAAAATAACTACCTAATACAATAATAATATTATTAGCATTTTACGATAACTAATAAGAAGTATTATTTTGTTATGTTTTGTTTATATCGAAGGAAACAAGATACATTCCAATCTTAGAGCATCTTCAACACAAATCACAAAATAATCATGTTAGATGTAACATAAGATTATTTTAACGTTATATTATGCAAATATTTATTTATGTTATTAAGACACTCTAATGTATTTATTCTGTCTATGTATCTATATCTATATATATATATAGAAAGATATGGAGTTATTTTATAACATTTACTTTTTCTTTTAACACTACATTTTTTTTCAAACATCTTTAAGCGAATATTAAGATTTTAAAAATATATATTAATGATGTGAGAGAGGGGGCCTTTCCTCCATCAATCAACGAAAACGTTTGTGATTTGTTTCGCAATGGCCCTGCTATGGAAGAAGTTACGATTCAATCTACTCAACAACTCTATGATGAGATTTCAAAAGCCGTATAATCTTTCAAGAATCATCAATCAGTGCAAAGGTATCAATCACTCCAAACACCATTGCTTTTGTGTAATCTTGATTCTTGATATAAACATTCATTCTGTCAGGTGTTATCTTCATTCATTTTGTGTGTATGTAGTCGGAAACAAAGAGATAGATAATTGAACACTATGATTCAACGAGAATACCAGAAACAATTTTTCTAACTATCGTTGATTCACAAAGAATACTTATAATCAGGTTACACTAACACACACGGTGATAGAGAGAAAACAGATTTTTCATAAACTTCAATAATTATTTCACCCATCTCTTACAAACATATAAAGAAACAAAGCAAAAGTCGAATGGGCCACAAAACATAAACGGGTCGAAAACTGGGCCAAATATAAAGTTCAACATTATATAAAAATAAGACAAAAACACAAATAAATCATAAAATAAGCCGTTTTTGGGCCGAAACAATGACCCAAACTGCCTACGGCCATTTGTGAAAATGGGCTCCTCGCTCCGACGATCGTTTTGACTGGTCACAGGCCCAAAACGGAGACTTCTAGCCCAACTTATGATCGTTTTAGTGAAGCCCCTTTTGATAAACGATCTTGGGCCTCCAAAAAGGCTAAAGCTTGCTCATCCATACTTGGGCCCACATCATTCCGCCTGGGTAGAAAAAATTCGCCCTCGAATTCACAACGGCCTCATCATCAGAAGAATCACCATGATATGGCAGCAAATGTTTCACATTAAACACATCAGAATACCGAATATGGCTAGGTAACTTTAGTCGATAGGCATTAGGATTTATGTTCTGCACGATCTTAACAGGACCAATCTTTTTGCCAGACAACTTGTTGTACTCCCCCACTGAAAAACGATCTTTAGTTAGCACAGCCCAAACAAAGTCACCTTCTTCATAATCAACATGCCTTCGTTTTTTATCAACAACTTTCTTGTACTTGGCATTCGCTTGGGTCAAGTTATGATGAACAACTTTATGAACTTCATGTAATCCCTCCATAAGATCTTGAACCCTCTTGGGAACTGAGACAGATGCATGTAGTGACATTAAATCAAGTGGGCCTCGAGGTTGAGAAGAATAAACTACCTGAAATGGATTAAACCCGGTACTTCGATTAACAACATGATTGTGAGCAAACTCAGCATGGTATAGTTTCTGGTCCCATGCTTTCACATGATCACCAACTAGACATCGCAACAAATTACCAAGTGAACGATTCACAACTTTAGTTTGGCCATCCGTTTGTGGATGATAAGCACTACTGAAACTGAGTTGGGTATTCACCATCCTCCATAGACTGCGCCAAAAGTGACTCAAAAACCGGGTATCCCGACCAGAAACAATAGAAGAAGGAAATCCATGTAAGCGATACACATCACGAAAGAAAAGTTGTGCCACATTAACAACATCAGTTGTCTTCTAACATGGAATAAAATGAACCATCTTAGAAAACCTGTCAACAACAACAAAGATAGAGTTGTTACCCCTTTGCGTATGCGGCAACCCCAACACAAAATCCATGCTATTATCAACCCATGGCTGCAAAGGAACCGACAATGGCATGTAGAGGCCCGCGTTACCAGCTATGCCTTTAGACACTTGACAAATACAACACCTCTTAACATAACGATCCACTTCTTTCCTCATGGTAGGCTAGAAATAAGAAGCTTGTACCAACTGTAGAGTACGATCACGTCCAACGTGCCCCTCCCCATGCAACTCTTTAATAATCTATAAACGCAGACTAGAATCAGGAATACATAGTTGATTCCCTTTGAACAGAAAACCATCTTGCATAAGAAAATCTGACTTCAGCCCAGCCTGCATATCCTGCATAATAACTAAAAAATATGGATTAATGGCTAACTGCTCACGAATGACATCTAAGCCTAGCACATCAACCCTCATAGACACAAGCAGATTACTCCTCCTGCTTAGGGAATCAACAACTCGGTTCGAAACTCCAATCTTGTGTTTAACAACAAAAGTAAACTATTCAAGAAATGCTAACCAACGCCCGTGCTTATGTGACACCTTGTCTTGTGTACGAATATGCCTTAAAGAATCATGATCAGTGAACAAAACAAACTCTTTGTGGAATAGATAGTGACGCCAATGCTTTACAGCTTGGACCACTGCATAAAACTCCAAATCATAAGTACTATACCTCAACTTTGGACCCGCCAATTTCTCACTAAAGTAAGCAACAGGTCGGCCCCCTTGACTAAGCACCCTACCAATCCCGAGCTTTGAGGCATCAGTATGAAGTTCAAATACTTGAGAGAAATCAGGCAATACCAGAATAGGTGCAATGGTGAGCTTGGCTTTTATAACTTGAAAAGCAAGCTCAGCCTCTTCTGTCCATACAAACGTCCTCCCCTTCATACAATCAGTCACGGAGCCATAATAGAACTGAAATGTGGAATAAACCGCCTATAAAAATAAGCAAGCCCATGAAAACTACAAACTTCAGTAATGGTAGTGGGAGTTGGCCAATTTGCAATAGCTGCTACTTTAGATTCATCCACTTGTATTCCCCCACCAGAAACAACATACCCCAAAAATAGAACTTTAAGGGTCATAAAAACACATTTCTTTGATGCTGCATAGAAACTGTCCTTGTGAAGTACGGATAAAACTTGCCTTAGAAGAAACACTATAGATAAGAATGTCATCAAAATATACAACCACAAACTTCCCAAAGGTCTAAGCAACTGATTCATCACACGCATAAAAGTGCTTGGTGCATTTGACAAACCAAAAAGCATTACTAACCATTCATACAATCCTTCACGAGTTTTAAAGGCAGTTTTCCATTCATCACCAGGCCTAATACAAATCTGGTAATACCCCCTCTTCAAATCCAACTTTGTGAAAATGGTAGCACCACTAATCTGATCAAGCAAATCATCAAGTCTAGGGATAGGAAACCTATACCTCACAGTAATCTTGTTGATATCTCGACTGTCAGCACACATGCGCCAAGTGCCATCTTTCTTTGGAGTCAACAAAGCAGGAACAACACAAG
>BJCM01084104.1:0-13391 GCA_018326385.1 Flaveria bidentis
CTTTGTCTTCAGACTTTGTCTTCAGATTTTGTCTTCAGACTTTGTCTTCAGACTTTTGTCTTCAGACTTTGTCTTCAGACTTTGTCTTCAGCTTTTATCTTCAGACTTTGTCTTTAGACCTTGTCTTCAGCTGATGTAGACTTCTTCAGTTGTTATGATGTCTGTGGGACTTAAAGGTTTTTCTGATCTGGCTCATTGGTTCTTTTGGTCCAACAGGAAACCACCGCCGGCCACCATCGCCACCGGAAACCACCTCCGGCCACCACCTCCGCTCGCCATCACCGTCATAACTACTTTTACACTTCATTGTTTCGATTTTTATACCTAAAAAATAAAACAAAGATATGATTCATTTTTTACTAAAAGGCAATCAAACGGAACATGAAATGTAATGATTCATTTCATTCTCTTATCCATTCAATTCCCTTATTTATTTCATTCCTTCGTTTATTTCATTATCACATACCAAGCATACCCTAAAGTTTGATATTTAGTTTATGCTTAAATATATACTGTCATACTATCAACCATATCTTCCTTTGGACAGTCCCCTATACAGTGTAGATTTTGGGATGCTTAAATTCTTTTGGCTTTTTAACTAGTTAATGCAAGGATTTAGTGCTAACCATATATATGATAATATAAGTTAATTTTAAGTGGTATTTAACTTATATGATCTTTTTATCATCTATATAATAATTACCAATTAAGCATGTATACATCAATATGAAAAAACCAAATTACTCCTTCATGTTCACAATCAACGTCTAGGTCAATTGTAATCGCCTTTTGTTTTCTCGCATTTTACATCTTCACTATTGTCTATATTAACCACCTTTTTTCTTTACTGAAACATCATTGAATTGAACACACACGAAATCGTCAAAACTCACAAAATATATCTAAACCATAACCTTTCTATCTCCTTAATCCTTTGTCACAACAAATCTCCATCAAAACAATTTGGATATGTGTGTGTATGTCACTCAAAGATTTTTCAAACACAATATGATGTGAAAATTTGTTTCGTAATATTTTGTTTCTTCAAAATCTTGGCTTAAGATTGACAAAACATTCTAAAATATAAGCTTGTTATCTTCACAGTAAATTTTGTTAGTTCATAGATCTCGTTTTGGTATTGTAGTGTTGAAAAATATTTCTAACCATAATAGGTAATCGATGTAAAAAAGACAACTTAAATTTCATGGAAATGAGTTGTTCTTTTTAAGTCTATGCATATACGTGTGAGTTAAATATGAGTTGATTTTTTCAATATTTTCAAAACTTGAAAATTAAAGGAAGTTTAACTCTAGAAAGCATGGACTTTATACATGTTTTTTGAACGAGAAATATATGATCCTGCTTCGAAGGATATTACATATTTGTTTCTTAGCCAGTACCTATGTACCACACCCCCAAGCCCTAAGAAGGAAACCCACAAGTGGGAGAACCTCTTAGCAGTGCTGGTCCCGAGAGTCCTTAAAAATTTTTGATCCTCGAGTGAGTAAAGAATCTATAAGCCCCTACAATATAAAGTCAATAACTCATATGTAAAAAATTTAAAATGCGTCAATAATCGTTCTAGCAATAAACAAAAGTATTGTAGCAAATTAATTATATTTACTTAAACAAAGCATGTGACTCTTCTAGCGTTTTTTAATTGAGTTCAAATTGGATAAATGGTAGTGCATTAAACTAAATAAATGTTAACGGACCCTAATTTTTTTACAAATCAAAATAATTAAATTAATATTAGGTTTGATAATTAATTTGTTAATAAATACATATATAATATATGTTTTTAATTTCTTCTGAGGAGTTTGGACAGTCACCCACCACGTCCCCTTAAGGCTGCCCATGCCTCTTAGCTCATTTTAAAGCATATTTACCTTTAGGCTGCCCATGCCTCTTAGCTCATTTTAAAGCATATTTACCAAGACTCCAACCAAAGATCTCTTAATTTGCTCTTAGCAAACACCTTTTACGTATGATCGCATGCTTCAGTTTTTCTATATAGTCAAGTCCACATTGATTTAAACCATGATCTAACCTAAAAAAATTAGTTTTCTTTTAAGTTCTATTACAAAAGGATAAAAGAAAGTACAGTAATGTCATTCATTAAGTGAAATTCAATACAAATGATAAAATAAACATTTTTTAATGTTTTGAGTCTTTATATAATATTTAACTCGTGTTAAAAAAGAATAGAGGAACAAGCTATGTCACGTTCATAAATAATATTTTGTCCAACCACCTTCACCCAAATCGACCCACCAATCCCAAACGTAAAATAAGCAGTTGTTAATAATATTATAAACTATGATACGAGGAAGTGGTCTTGTCTAGAAGTAATATTTTGTCCAACCAACTTTCACCCAAATCAACCCACCAATACACACCCTAATACAAATGCATCCAATCATCTTTATTTGCTTGTGTGAACACAATCCATACGTGATTCATAAATTTGGATAACCTGCCATTTTTTATTATATATTATATTTTTTTTATTCATATGGTATTTAAACATGTACTTGCAAATACTTATTTCTTTCTCTCTTTGTTAGTAACGTGTAAATACAAATACCTGAAACTGATTTTATACATTTTTTATTTATTCCCAAAATCTGGATTATTTGGATTAAGTGTATTACTAGACGTGTAAAGTAACGTGACACCACATTATCCCCTAACCAAATTGTATAATCAATGAATACTTGGCAAAATAATATTTATTTACAATATTTTTTATAGATCATTTGGTGCAACTCGTTATGACATAAATGTCTTTCCAGATTTTTTATAGTCAATTATTAAGTCTTGCTATGTGATTCATCTCGTTAATTTTGACACAATGATGACTTGATTGCGCCACGAGTTAGTTTTGGCACATTGATGATTGAAATTTCAAACATCCTTTCAAAGGCCTCTGTAATACCCTAGAACCATTTTGAAACACTATTAGAAATCATTTTAAGGAAGATAGATTGGAACATCCGTGACATATTGATCACCAACAGAAGTAACAAAAACACGAAAATTAAAAGAAAAATTAAGTATGCTTAAGATCCATTAGTGATAATCTATTTATATGTTTTCGGGTAAAGCAAAGATGAGAAATGTAACATGGTATAAAATTATGATGTTACAATTATACGATGTATATAAGTATATGTACTTTTTATTATAAATATCAAAACATACATATAGTATAAAAATATTTATATTTTAACCTAAAATGACTGTTTAATTTAAAATAATTTGATGTAATCAAGTCATTAGCACATGATAATACCCAATAACAATAAATTGGTGAACTTATCATCAAATATGGACAACTAAAACCTAAAATACTTGTTTAGAAGTGTAATAAAAAAAGTCATTAATGCATCATAAAATGACGAATTACAACAACTGTAATCACATATACAAAATATCGAAATCTAGGTAACTTGTCTTGACCTAAAATGACAAGATGTAATGTGAGATATGTCATGAATTTATCATAAAGGTGCATTAATTAACTTATAATCATACATAAGTCATTAACACCTAAAAGATATCCCGTGCCTAAAGAGACTTGGTTCCGCAAATCAAGTCACTAACACATGATAAGATGATCAAGTGACAAACCATTAATAGTCATTCCGTCGCTAATATACCAGTTGTTCTAAAAATACATTTGCGATGATGGATACTCTGTTGCTAGCTCCATCAAAGGATTTATTGACTTTAAATTTTTTCAAACATCTTCAATCTCACCCTCTCTATACACGCCCGTCTCGCATGAATCATTGTCGCCCTTTTCTTCATCTTTGTTGCTTTGTTGTTTTTCTCGTCTCTCCATCCAACCATCACTCGCTAGGTCCTTTTGCTTGCCCAAGACTAGGATCGTTTGTAAAAAATGTCTAATCAAGCCACTCTAGTCATGTTTTCAACCACTACTGTTATTACAACATTTTCGAAACATCCTTTGTGGAACCACTGCCACTTTCACAACAACTACAACCACCTCACTCACGTACCATCTTTTCTCCATTTTTAGATTATTGATTTAATGACGTTGATGCATCTTTGGGTATTTTGTGATGGATACATTTTCGGCTCTATGATATTTCTCTTGGATGCGTTGTAAAAATTTGATTTTGTGTTTATATTTAAGCCTATTGTACTTATTGCGTTAACATACATTGTGATAGCTACATTTTTTGGAGTTATTAACTAATTAATACAATTTTGGGTATGTGATGTTATGATGGATACTATACGTTCTCAACTAGTTTTTGTTCAAACTTGACTTTTGATGGAGTTTATGGTATCCATGGAAGTATAGGAACTTTAATCGGTGCAACATGTGTTTAAAACTTTCGTATATGAAACTTTTGCACTGGACTTTTTATTATTGAATTTTAGTGCAAACTTATAACCTAAATGTATTTTGTAAACTTTTATATATGAAATATTTGCACAGGAACTTTTGTTTTGAATTTTAGTGCAAATTTTAAGAACAATTGTGTACACATCGACGTATTGGTAATTAGATCGACCCTAACCTCAAGCAAGAGAGTATGTTACATGATGTTGTACCATACATATTCGGTAAAGATATCGGCTAGGAGAGGGGCACACGCAAATGGGTCTCGAAAAAGAGAAAGTTCCCTAAAATGAGCATGTGAAAAGTCATATTCGTTAAAATAAACATTTACAAATCATATTCTCAAAAATAAAAATGCACTTTTTAGGTAGAACGCACTCCACATGGTGTCCTTAGTGCGAAAATGCACCTTACGTGGCGCAATCTGTATATGCCAATATGTTCATATATCTTGGTGTCATGCCATCCAAATTCAATTGCACAAGGGTGCGAAGACGTTGTCCATGCTGATTTCAACTCATTTCCAACAATTACACCAACTTAAGTATTTTCACTCAAAAGGACATGTGTCGATTCCCTAATGTGTCCTTCTTGCTTAAATTGACACGTGTCGACTCCTCTAATGTGTCATTTTCGCTCAAAGGACACATGTCGACTCCATAATGCATTCATGTGGAGTGTGTTTATTTCTAAAAAATACTATGTTCATTCTAGAATTTGACTTTTCAAAGTTTTTATTTGAAGAACTTGATTTTTCATATGTTTTTTTGAACGAAAAACTATTATACTCTTAAATTACATCAAACTAAAGTACATAATGCTTGGGTTTAAACACAAGACCTTCACTCTAAAAGACAAAACCTTTATCAAATGAGCTAGCCGCACATCTACGGATTTTCCATATGTTTATTTTGATGATTTTCCCACAGCAAACATACACCCTCGATATAAAGTACTTCATTTACATACGTGTAGCAGTTATTAATTAGTTAGACCAAGCTAGTAATTAAAGACGTTGAATAATCAAGACGATTTTGTCATAATAAAATAAAGTTGATTAACAACATGATTGAATATTGGGAGGGCATTTAAGTGAAAGCACCCTTATGAACAAAAGACAAAAGAGCAAAATGATCCACCATTTACCAAACCATCTTTGTCAAAGAGTTAGTTGTTATAATCAAAGTGACAGAAGACTAATGAAAAGGTGGCTGCTTCTTCTTGAAGGTTGATGGCCATACAAAACCAGAAGCAAGATCAATCAACAGCTGACCCCACTAACTCCATCACTTGTGCAACTCAACCACTAATTTGTACTTGTAGACAATTAGGGTTTTATTATTATTAAGGATGGAAGATGATCATGGGCTTCCTCCGGGGTTCAGGTTCCATCCGACCGACGAAGAACTCATCACTTTTTATCTGTGTCGCAAGGTTGCGGATACATCCTTCACTGCTAAGGCGGTTGCTGAGGTTGATCTTAATAAGTGTGAGCCTTGGGACCTCCCAGGTATGTGTTCTTTCTTTTTGTGTTAACTGTATTTGTTTTATTGATTGGCAAAAGAAGCATAATTGCATAAAGAAAGACATTGATCTTTATTTAAATGTGT
The DNA here is from genome assembly GCA_018326385.1 of Flaveria bidentis. Classification (NCBI taxonomy): domain Eukaryota; kingdom Viridiplantae; phylum Streptophyta; class Magnoliopsida; order Asterales; family Asteraceae; genus Flaveria; species Flaveria bidentis. The sequence goes on from BJCM01084104.1 coordinate 5,986, forward strand.
TCTTTTCATAGTGTTTATAGTTCTATATGGGAAAAGGTTAATGTTTCTTTTGAAAAATAATGTTATATATATATATATATATATCTATATATCTTTAAACCAAAAAGGTACTTAATTTGGTGAATTTGTATATATTTTGTTGTTAAATGTGGTAGGACTTAATGTATTTATGGTTCCGTTTAACCGGTTGAAAAAACTTTTAGGTCAAATCGTAAACTATGTTTTTAATGAACAGCAAAACAAACTATTTGGGTGCTTTGAATATGCTTTCATGTAAATTTCTTATAAATTGCTAGTTTTTATTACATTTTAAAGAACAATTAAGATGGTCAATGAAAATTATACATATGCATAACTAGCTGCAAGTTACATACATTAATGGAATAAGTAAGAAAGGTGAAGGGTGTGTTTGAATTAAAGTTAAGTTGCAATTTTCTAAATAACCATTAAATATATTTTTCAAGCCGTCAATCAATCATCGTATAAATTTTAAAGGAACCAAACTATGAATGGCTTCAACTTGAGTGATTCATGGTTTATAAACACGTAATCGTGTAATATGTAAACCAGTGAAAGTACTTATACATAAAAGTTAGAAGAACTTAACTAGTTATTTATAAATGTATGTACCTTCAAGTGATGAAGCAAGTTATAAATGTAGTCTTGTAAGATTAAAGTATAGTGATTTTAAAATTTTGTATAATTCTAATTAAACAGTGCATAAACCTATATGAACTTTCGAATTATTCATATAAGATGCTTAATGGTACGTTTTAATTTTAGTTGCTCATCATATCACTTCTCTTCTCTAATTAAACTTACGGTCAAGATTATTAAATGTTATCGATTGCCGTTGAAAAATTCAGTGTTATCAGTACGTCCTATTAAAACTTCATTTTTACTAATCCTAAATTCCTAATAACATTAAAACACGAAAATGTAGTTGTGTTAAAAAAGTTAATTAAACAAGACACTTTTTTATCAACTTTCTCTTTATCTACTACAATATTTTTAGTTATATATATTAACTGAAAATGAAATAACTTGAAAGATTTAAATATGTATCAGTAAAGGTAAATAATGTGGATTACAGTTTAAACCTTTTCAACACTAGACGTGCAGTGTGAGAAGTTATATTTAATATTAATTAAAAAGATGGGTTATATATATAATTTTTCTTTCTAAAATCATTAGTTACGTAGTTATCAAAGCAAAAAAAATTAGTTACATATTTCTCTTTTCTTAAACATGTATATTCAATATTTACTTGTTTTATTAATATTATTTTAGAATCATTATTTAACCCGTATTTTTTCTAAGCTATTTTTACACATTTTTCCTTTCTATGACCATCAATTAAAAATTTCCTCAAATTCAAGTTTTCTCTATAAATAAAATTACATCTTCAAATACAAAAGTTTAAAACTTTAGTTCAAAAAAAACAATCACCGACAATCAAAGTTATATATCTCCAAACACAAAATATAATTGTAAAAGTTTTAAATAATTATGACAACAAAACATCAATATGTGTCGTAAATCCAAAGTAAAATAGTCATTAAATAGGTAATTTCAATAAAATGAATAAACATAATATATATGTTTTAGAAATAAATAATATGTAATTGATTATTTGATTTGAAAACATATGTAATTTATGATATTAAGAATGTAAAATTATAAAAACCCCTAAAAAAGATAGAGTGTCACCAGAGAGGAGCAAAAGATGACCTCTACAAAAAATCTACCAAACCAATACTTTTTTTATATCTTACACAAATGAAGAATTAAACAATTTTTGTATTGTCTCAATTATTTCTTTATAGTATGAACTCTTGATCATCTTTCTCTTCAAAGAGTAGTTTTTTACTCTTTTCTCCAATTTTTTACTCTTCATTCTAATGTGTATTTGACTATTTGTCTATCTTTTCACCTACTTAAACTTGGTTCTTAACCTAAACCGTTTACTTTTGATTGTTTCTTTTACGAGCAGTTCGATGCCGTCAAATAATACGAGAGTCGTCGTTTTCAATAACATTGATTAGACCCCAAATTAAACCCCTCATATTGATGGGTTTACACAACTTTATCCCTCTCTTCCTTTGACTAAATAACATATAACTTTAGCTTATGTCACAAATAATATATAACATATATGTGTGTGTATAATAATAGGTTTTGAAATAATTATATGTTTTCTCCTTTCTATATATCAATAAATACGTGATAATGTAAGAAATAAAAATATATAAAAGCATTACCTAAAACTAACATAAGCTAATTAACTACACTTCAACAATTGATCAACAATTTATGGTGTAACTTTGCTAGTGTATTGACCTGGTAATTTTTCAACAAATACTAAAACAAATTTCAGAAGTGCCAACCGTAGAAAATTAACTATGACTGATGAAGCATTACTGATTACAGCTATTGGTTCATGAGTTGCTCGGGATCATGTGGGTAATAACTTGAATCTAGTCGAATTTAAACGAGCTTGAGCTCACATTATGACATGTTTATTAAACGAGCCTAAACTTCACATTTTGGGCTTTAAGGCCATCAAGCTTAGGCTCAGGCTCGACAGGCTTACACTTTTGTTAAGGACGACGTACTTAACTCCATCAATAATTCCTGACCGATAGATAACTTAAAAATAAATTTGTAAGTTTTTGTATTTGAACCAATGGATATAACTGACGGATAACTAAATCCTAAAAACTACAAATACATTTACAGATATTCATTATTGGTCCATTGATAAATAGTGTCAAAATATTGATGGCCGGCTTCGGTCCGTAGGGAACCAAATTGTTACTAACCACCGTCGGGAACCAAATTGTTACTAACTGTTGTAGAATTGGATCTGAAAAAACTTAATTCCTATTGAAAGTTTACATGGGTAATTATGACCCATTGCTATCGATGGTGGACATCCACCATTGATTCATTAGTGAGATTCTATTTCTAATCCGTTGGTGATCTTACATTGGTCGTTCAATCAAGACAATTCTCATGATTCCAAAGTGATATGTAGGTGACCAATTAGTAAATTATTATGATTTCTTGAATGGTATACTTGAATTATTAAACCACGTTATTTTTTACAAAGGGCTACCAACAACTACCACTTTCGCCAATGAAATTCTCAAAGATGTGTTTATCGTTGAAACTTGAAAGCCTTCTGTTTTGTAGTGAGGGTAATGACTACTAAATATTTTGTATGAAAAAAATCATGCCATACACCAAAAATAACGAATTTCAGAAGTTACATAATATGTCATGATATATTATCTTAAGCTCTTACTTGATCAACAACATAAAATTGTTTTCATCTTCTTACACAATTAAGTTCAAAATATAAGAAGCACACCTTGTGCGAAACAAAATTAAGTCATCTCTATAGGTTGAACCAAGACCTATCCATTAAGTCAAACAAGTTTATAGGGCGAAATTGACCTGGACTTGTTTTAGGTAAACCCAAACCATGAAATTTCATGTTAGGTTCGAAACATGTTTTGTAATGAATCTAATTGGACAACTAACTGAATTAGGTATCTTTTCTTAGATGATTTTTATTTACGTTGAGAGAAATCTTGACAAAGGTAACAAAACTCTTTGACGTGTGACATATTGCTTTTGAAAACTAAACAATATGAATATTTGCCTCAACATGAGTGTAAACCCACACAAATATTCAAATTTTGTTTTATCCAGTTATTCAACAAAACCACACAACCGAATCTCCAAATCTATGCTACTTTGATTCACATGTTGTTTTTTATATTGTGTTGTTTAATTTTCAAATAAGACGTGCAACATTAGAAGAAAAAGCGTGAAGTTGATAAAAATTTGATGATCGATTACTTTATTGAATTAAATAATGACATGTTACTAATTACATGACTTGCAACGCTTTTCATAGGCTTAAACTTTAACCCTAACTTGATCTTTAAGCTATATAAACTACTAAAAAAACTTACCATAAACTAAATTGTTACTATAAACAAAACAATACTAAACAAAATAAATATTCCAATTAAGGGATTTTTACATATTTCCCCTTCCTAATACCTTAATTTACATATTTCCCAAAGCGTAACACTAATTACATATTTCCCTTTCCTAATAGACATATATTACATATTTATTCATTTTATTAAAATTAACCTATCAAATGACTACTTTATCTTGTTTTTACTAAAAGATTTTTATGCATTAATGTTTCATTATTATAATTGTTTGAACCTCGAGCAATTGTGTTTTATATTTGGAGATATAACTTGGATTATGGTGATTATTGTTTTGAAATAAACTTTTGTATTTTGAGTTATAATTATATAGTTTTTATTCATGTAGAAAACTCAAACTTGAGGAAATACGTGTTTGATGTTATTAAGAAAAAAATGCTTAAAAATAACTTAGTAAAATTATGGATACAATAATCATTCAATAACAATTAAAATAAAATGGGTGAATATGTAATATATATGTTTTAAAAAGGGGAAATATGTAATTAATTTTTTAAGTTGAGTAAATATGTAAATTAGGAGTTTAAGAAGGGGAAATATGTAAATGCCCCTAAAATTAATACCATAACAAACAAAAAAAAAATAAAACTGATCGACCCATGACTTGTTCGACATTAAAACTTGTGCTCATATGTGAATAAAGAAAGATTGGTTTCAACAATCACCTCCTAATCTTTATTTGTTCACATTCTTCTTTGAGAGTGGTGTTGGTCCATCATCGTCTTGAACAAGGCGAGTTTCTTTATTCCTATCTTTCCACTTGGTGCATTCATACATAAAGTGATCAAGTTTACTTAGAGCTGCAAACGAACTGAATGAACACAAACAATGTCTTGTTCATATTCGTTCATTAAGAAATAAAATTTTTCATTAACTGTTCAAGAACACTTATTAAACGGCTTTGCTTGTTCATGTTCGTTTATTAAGGAAACAAACATGTTCATGAACTGTTCAAGAACACTTACCGAACGCAAACAACAAACGAAATCAAATGAAAACAAACAAATGTTTATGAACATGACGAACACAAAGAAGTTCATGAATACAAACGAATATACAAGTGATCACATCTTTATTTTAGAATAAAATCAGTATTTTCATCACAAAACTTACCAAAAATAAATAAACACATAACATAAATATTCAAAAACATTTGATATAATTGTCATAAAAATAACTTACACAAAAATTAAGAACATAATCGAACACATTAACGAACAAAATATCAAATGTTCATGAAAGTATATTAACGAACATAAACGAACACATTATCGAACGTTCAAGAACATAATGAACCCGAACACGACTTGTGTTCATGCTCTTTTGTTTAACTAAACAAACGAAGTTTTCTTGTTCACCACATTCATAACACTTAAATTCACTTTTATCTCTAATTTCTTAACATCTTTCATATTTTCTTTCTCCTTTACCAAATCCTCTTCCTTAACCTCTACCTTACTTTGATTTCCTTTTCCTTGTCATTTTCCATGGTTCCAACTTTTAGTATCATCATCTTTTTGATTAGTTAAACTTGCTAGTAGAAGCTTACGGTGATCGTTATTTTATGGTTCATCATTGACACATTCATCATATGATTTGATTCTTTCTATAGCTTCATCAAAAGACATTTTCTCTTATTCAGTGTATTGCTTCATAGATGACACAATAGGTCGCAACCGAGTTGAGTAACTTGCTTACAATTACTTCATCTTCAAGACTTGAACTAAAACTTTTGAACTTTGTTACCATGCCACTTAATTTGACTAAAAAGTCCTTGATTGTTGCGTTCTTATTTATCTTTAACATTTTTAATTTGCTCCTTAAAGTTTGTAAACATGCTTTTTCGACTTGGTCTGCTCCATAATGAACTTGTATTGATTCCCCTACATATTTTATGTCTTTGTGCTTTGCAACTTGTGATTAAATGTCTTTACACAAGGTTTGATAGATCTATGTTTTTTAGTGTAGTTTTTCTTTTCATCTACTACTACTCTTGTTATCAGATCGATTACATCCTAAAAATAGTATGAGTTAGCACCATCTTAATTATGATTTCCCATAAAGTATAATCTGTTTCAGTTAACTTTGGGCATTGAATTGGCACACACACTACCTCTCTCACAAATTGTTATTTCTCCTTCATTTTCTTCCGTTCACTCTTTCTAAACTTGCTTTGATCTTGCTACTTGTTGGTCTTGTTGATTAATTGCTTCATTCTTGTTGTGTTCGTGCTTTCTTTCTGTGTTTTTTTTCTTTAATCTTGCTAAACTTTCTATCTTGCTATTGTTCTTACTTTCTTGTTTGCTTATCTTGTTTTTGATGTTAGTATGTCTTGCTAAACTTTCTTTATACTTGCTATCTTGCACTTGTTCTGAAAACTCTTACACTTACTCTTGTTTTCTTGCCCTTGATTAATCAATTTGATGTTCATACTAATCAAAACCAAATAGTCTCTGATTTTCTTGCTCATGTTTCTGATTAAAATATCAAATTCTTGCTTCGTACTTGCTGGACTTGCTAACTTCTTGCTAAAAAATTCATTTGCTTCATTCGACTAAATAGAAAAACACTGTCTCTTATGGTTGTTTTGTCGCTTGCTGCTTTCCATTATTGTTCCTTCTTCTTTGGTAACGAGTCTGATGCTTTGATATCCATTGTAGGCAAAAATGTAAGTTTAAACCACACAAATATTCAATTCTTGTGCTACTCAATTATTCAACAAAACCAAACAACAAAATATTTGATTCTATGCTACTTTGATCACATTTTGTTTTCCATAATTTATTGTTTTTTAAATCAGACATGTGCAACACGAGAGAGAAAGATGATTTTGACTAAAACTTCATGATTGACTCTTTTATTGAACTGAATAATGACTCCATATGAATAATGACTAAAACTTCATGATTGACTCTTTTTTAAAACTCATGTATTACATGAGTGTAATAAATAAAACATATTAAAATAATTAGTTTTATGATTATTTTATTTTTTAAATGTTATTATCTATTGATGAAATTAAAATATAATAAACATTTAAAGTTATAACTCAAAATAAATTAAAATTATTACTCTATATTTAATATGTATTAATAAATTATTACAATAACTACATTTGTATTTTAAACGTTTAATAGTTTAGTTTATTTATTTACAATAATTATCATTTAATATGAGAGACATAAGAAACACAAATATAGATATATATTTTTAAACATATTTTAGTTAGAATGATGACACGTGTAATTTGATATGCTAGAATGATAACACCTGTCTTAAGAAAACATTCTTTTGTTATAGGTTAGAGATTATAGATCTTAAAACCTAATTTAATCTCCAAACTAAATAAACTCATAAAATAAACTTATTATATAT
>BJCM01084106.1:0-16390 GCA_018326385.1 Flaveria bidentis
TAAATAATTAAATAATATATATTATGTTATATACTTATATATAAAAAGTATTGTTACAAATAAATAAAGTCCTTTCCTTTCAACCAAGAATGCCGACTTAATTATAAAACTATAAAACTGTAATAGCTTAACAATAAACGAGCCAAGCTCTAACTTGAAAATTTTCTAATGAGCCGAGCTCGGGATTTGAAAATAAAACTATAAACGAGTCGAGCTCAAACTTGAGCTCGAGCTTTCTAAAACTAAAACAAATAAAGTCGAAGCCTAAGCTTGGCTCGTTTACACCCTAGAGTGAGCGCGATCAATACCTATTATATTGTTCTAAGGTTTAAAATACTATGAATTCATTTATGAAGAAAATCGTATCATGAGGTAATCACATTGCTTTCTATCATAATTCCGTCATATGTTCTAACAAAAGCTTATTGTTAATTCAATGATCTCCGACGATAATTCGATCTTCCATCATTCTTTGCTTCGAATCGTTTCGGAAATCCATAAATTCCCAGGTGAATCCTTCAATCTCACATGTTTCACGTTCATAACTCTCGAATCACATGCTTGTAGCATGACTGTTGCATTGCATTCAATCGTCTTATGCATCATCACTTCGATTTTCTATGTTTTACCCTTGTTACATTTCGTTTTTTGAAGATTTGATTCCTCATGAAACCATCGTGAACTTATACACCTTCATGTTTTTCCTAAATTTTTCTTTCTTTATCTTCAAATTCTTTGTTTTTGTTCATTTTGCAGGTGGATATTGATCTTCTGTACGTGCATTTGAATGTGCTGAAGAGTCTGATTCATAATCTGTTTGATGGTTTTTACTTTTAGTCCAATTTAAGGCAATTGTTGATTCATTTGTTCAATTTGATCTAGAGTTACTTGTGGTAATGTTTTTGTAAATGTTTTATCCCCAATTTGCTCCTCCTTCTGTACATGTTTAGAAGCAAATTGTTTTTGGTAATGATGTTCTATTAGCCATGATTGATCTTTAATCAAACCCTCTCAAAGAGGTCTCAGGTTTAAATATTTCTTCCACCGTTTTTCAGTCATAACTTCTTGAAGGTCACATGTCGAGTTAAAATTACAATTTACTTGATCTTGTTGGTTAGTAGGGTATTGATGAGTCATGTGAGTTTATTAGCAACGGGTTTTCATGATCATGAAGAAAAAATCAACACGATCTAACATCATGTTAATGTATTTAGAAAAGCTAGAGTCTGTTGGTTGAGGAAGTTGATTTTCCATAAATCACCACAAAACCATTTGCAAACTAGAAACCATCTAACAAACCCTAAACCCTCCGTAAATCTAAAAAAATATGTTTATATGCATTGTTAATATGTTGTTCATTGACAATAATTGATTATGTATTCACAGATGGACGCTGAACATGATCATCGGTCTATTGACATATCAGTGGATGCACAAATCATTGAGAAAAACTATGGTGGGAGTAAAGTTTGTGCAGGAGCTGCGTGTGGATTCTCATACGCGAAAACCAGTTCTAAAGATGCAGAAGAAAGATCATCATCCACGTGCAGGCTCTTAGGCAGTGTTGTAATCTGTTTCCTTTTCATGGCAGTTGAAGTAGTTGGTGGAATTAAAGCAAACAGTCTTGCGATTTTAACAGATGCAGCTCATTTGTTATCTGATGTTGCTGCTTTCGCGATCTCTTTGTTCTCCGTTTGGGCGTCTGGATGGGAAGCTACACCTCGCCAATCTTATGGTTTCTTCAGGATTGAGATTCTTGGAACTTTAGTTTCGATTCAGATGATATGGTTGCTTACTGGTATTTTAGTTTATGAAGCCATAGATAGACTCCTTCATGGTACAGTTGCAGTTGAAGGCAAACTTATGTTCATAATTTCAACTGTTGGATTGTGTGTTAACATTTTCATGATTTTCATACTTGGTCATGACCATGGTCATGGTCATGGTCATGGTCATGGTCATGGTCATGGTCATGGTCATGGTCATGGTCATGGTCATGGACATCATCATGGGCATCATGGTCATGATCATGAGCATAGCGAAGATGAAGCTGACCGCAAGCACATGCATGGGCTTAGTGTGCACCACCATCATGATGGACATGATGATCATCATCAGCCTCTATTGGAATCATACTCAAGATATGAAAATAAGACTAAAAGGGGTAATATAAACGTTCAAGTCGCGTATCTTCATGTGCTTGGGGATTCGATTCAGAGTATCGGTGTAATGGTTGGTGCTGCAGTCATATGGTACAATCCTGAATGGACAATTGTTGATCCACTATGCACACTTTTTTTTTCCATTATAGTGTTGTATACAACCATCAACATGCTGCGCGATATTCTTGAGGTTTTGATGGAAAGTACACCGAGGGAGATTGATGCAACACGATTAGAGAAAGGTCTTTGTGAGATTGATGAAGTTGTTGCGGTTCATGAACTGCATATTTGGGCGATTACAGTTGGGAAAGTTTTGTTAGCTTGTCATGTGAAGATAAGACGCAAAGCTAATGCTGATTTGGTGCTGGATAAAGTTGTTGATTACATTAGAAGGGAGTACAACATTAGTCATGTTACAATCCAGATTGAGAGAGAATAATAATCAGGTTCTTTTCGACTTTGAACTATCAAATTTTATCTGTAGTTTTTTCATCTGTTGTTATTTTGGTAGTTAAGACTTAAGACTATAAACATATGATGCATCTTATGGTGATAGTTCTTGTTCTATTGTTCTGCTGTTCGTTTCTTTCTTTTTCGATCGCGTTTATGCTGCTACTTTAATGAATCTAGAAGAAAATAACAAGAATCTTGATGGATGTTGCTAAAGTTCCTACCTTTATCCCAAATTGAAAACAAAAACAGAAAACAAATGTGTTCCACAAGTTTAGAGCAGTTAAACAGATGATGCAGTCATGAACTTATCCAAGCAGTTCTCGGTTGTAAGCTTTTTGTTACAAAGCTGATACAGGAGCTACGGGACCCATACTACGACCAGTTGGACAGGGGCAAACACACAAATGAGAAAGAAAATGACCAACTTTAAAAGAGTATCATTTGGGACATGTTTGAAGTTACGGAACACATAAGCAATGGGCGAAACGTCTTTATCCTAGACTTGAATATCATAACCTAGAGCTCCACTTTTACACCCTCAAAGGTTTCTTTTCTCATTTTTACGAGTTTTGATTTAATTCGTTTACTATGCCAAAACGTGTGAATCTTTAATTCGAGTAATTCACCCGTCTCTTTAGTAAGTCGATTTCATGATTATGCTGCGAATTTCAGTATCCAAATTTAACTTGGATGTGCATATTAAGATGTACCTATGAACAGGCTTAATGTAATGATTTAATCATTCAGTAATATACCATTTTTACTTCTGAGATTATTTTCTTCGTTATACCTGCTTCAGCTCTACATCAGTATACTTGTTTTTAGTCATTAATATTGATAACGAAGGTGTTTGGAACCGATAGCAACCAAGTGACCATTTTGTAGGACTAGGAGACCAGGTACCTCATCTTGTAAAACGATTGTGATGAGGTTACTATTGGTGTGTCCGGTTTTTCAATACGTATGTTGAAGCTGGTAAAATAGTCTTGTAGTTTTATTGGAGTCGTTGGAGCAAGCCCGAAGCCTTTCTTCTTCGGGCAACTTGAAGAACTCTATAGCGCCTTGCGCCCTGCATCAGTCATGGTGGCCAATGTGGATTCCGGTACCATGAATTTTTTTATATAAAACTTCGCATAATAATAGCTAAGTTTTTCAAATGTGCTATTAAAGTTCTTTGTTTTTTTTATTTGTTCTTTAAAGTCACTCAACTTTCATTAAGTGTTCAGATCTTGTAAAATATTTTTATAAATGATTTTCTTAAACTAAATGACCTAAATAAAACTTATATGAGTCTTAGTTATTATGCAATGATTAATTTTTCTTATAAATTGATTTGAGACTAGAGGAATAAGTTCCGTAAAAATGATATTTTGAGATATATTTTATACTCTTTGTTTCATTTCACTCCTACATCCAGTATTGTAAAAAGCGTGATTTCTGAGTGATTAATTGGCCAAATATCGCTAATCGGCCGATGACCCGGAAAACTATAGATGATAGGCCTATTTATCGCAAGGGGGTCGGCAATGTCAAAGTCGGGCCTAGGCGGCCTTAGGGAATCATAAACGCTTAAAAGTCTGTGATACCAACGAGATTCAAGCAAACCCTAAAAATTTATGTTCTTGGAAATTCTAGCCGAATGCGTGTGTGTGTAATATAATTGGAAATTAGTTATAAGAATTCTAATCCGATTAATCGCTAATTGATATCCCACCGTCAAACATGGCCAATTTGGTCAGCAATTCTTCAAAACCAATTAAACCTAATCAATTTGTCATTTTTCAAAACCCTATAGTAAGCAGTTAAGCCTAGAATTTTCATAAATAAATAAATAAACCGAATCATATCATAGTAGTTTTGTTGTAATCATTTGATTTCCACTCCATCATAAACCTTACAAACCATGCTACAAGGGATTGTTTGAGAGTATAAACTCCATGCATTTCTCCATGTAAAAGGAAAACATTAACATTCTTTATATCAAACTGATCCAACAAACACACATCAACATCCACATGTTGTATGTATACCACAAACCAACAAATTCTATACAAACCAGTGTTCAAAACCAAAAGCAGGCTAACCTGCTCACCGCAAAAGCCATTATATTATTCCACCAGGGTGTCTTTGAGCCCGTACCGACTGAAATGACTAACCCGAAACTTCCATTCCCCTTTAACCGGGTCATACGAGACAAACTCTGCACCTTGGTCCTCGGCTTTCCTTTTCAACATTTCTTTATATTTATCAACTCGTGGCCCTTCGGTTAAGTGGTGGCCCGTTTTTTTATCGATACACTTTACGTTCAAGAGTGTTACTTCAGCGGCCTTGTTAAGGCCCTGTCCTACAGGTGGTTTTTTGGTCTCGTCCATGTAAACGATCACTTCGCGGTTATTGAATTGGATAAGAGACTCCAGGTCCAGGCGTCTCATGTCTGTTTCCCCAAGGAATTTAATGCTTCCATAGTTATGCCGCCCGACTACAAAGTCCTTTACACGGCGGCAGTAACCAGGTTCTGCACGCTCTTTGGCGGCTAATTCTTGGATTCGTGGCTCGGTGTAGTAATCTGAATGGCGGAGTTTAGGCATGAGTGCCTCGATATCAGCCCCGTGTTCATAAACGATTGCTGCCTCCCCGGCTCGGTGACCAGTTAAGGTGATGTAAGAGTCGGATTTAGGGTCCTCGTGTACACCGTTTGTTTTCTGGGTCTTCTTAATGGGTGTAGTTTGCTCCTTAAAAATGCCGTTTTCAGAATGATTACCTGCATGAATTTTTGAAAGTTCGTAATCAATAAATAGGCTTTGATTCTAAACAAGATTGCATTTTATATAGCAAGGAATTTGGTTTTTTAAAGTGTTGAAAGCTATCACGAAAGAAATGATCTTACTGTTCCCGTTATCTGTAAAGTGACCATTTTGATAAGTGGATGAAGCAAACTCAGTATATTGACCTGAATTCAAATAATAGATTTTAATGATGAGAGTTTTAGCAAGTAGGTAAATACATACAATCTGAATGTTCAATGACTATATTCCATTGTATAGTATCATGAAATTTTACCATCAGCTTGTGCTGGAGAAGATGCATTCATTTCTTTTGGTTTCTCTGCAGATGCTTTTCGATTCCATTGTTCAGTAGGGCGAATAACCAGAGCTCTTGGATTCTCCCTGGGAATAAAAAGAGCATCTGCTTTGGGTGTGCTGGTGGTATCTTCTTCGTCGCTGAAAAACGAAACCTGCAGAAATCAAATTATCAGACAAGATTCTTTTTTTTCTTGAAAAACAAGCAATATATTCATTAAAGAAGTAAAGGGTGAGAGTAAACCTTTGGACCGTCATTCTTGGGGTGATATTTCCTTGCAGGCAACCTCATCCGCCTTTGAGAAAGATGTCGAGAAGTCAACACAGATGATATCCTCATGGGTGCAGGTTTGTCAACAACCTATAGAGGTAAAAAATGTAAGGATTTGTAAGTGCATCTTCGAAGCAAATCAGCAATAGAATTGGCGGTAGTTATATAATACTTACTGGCAAGCTAGAAATTCCATACTGAATTGAAGGTGCATTTCCCGCACCACCAATGGACATCTGAGGCATTGCTGGTAGAGTTCCAAAAGGATTTGTAATGGTCTGTGGTTGCAGGCTCTGATTGGCAGACCTATCACATTAAGGATATGGAAACGTTGAGAATTTCCTGACAAAATGAATAAAATATACACAAGGTGGCGCGAAAGAGCAGTAAAGGTACATACAGTTGTCCAAAATTATTTTGACCAAAAATGCTTGGCGTTCCACCTGTTAGATGGAAGTACAGGAATATAAGGCATTTTGTGGAGAATTGAAATGGAAGGATTCAATAAACTCAACATAAATACTTAAGGAAATTGGATCACCTGTTGGTGCTGCAAAGCCAAAACCACCTGGATTCTGAGTTGGTTGAGCCGACTGAAAGGGCGTTGAAAAGGAAGGCTACATATTTAACCAACAGAAGTTAGATACTTATATGGTGAAAAGTATTATAAGTGTACTAAACACAAACAAAAGCATTACAAGTAACAATTGTATTCACAAATGCATGAGCTTTGGTAAATGTTAGAACACTTTTTTTCAAATGTGTCAAAGTCATTCGAGAAGGGTTATCGTAGAAGTAAAAAAAAAGCTTGCAAATAGATTTGGCATCATGTGAGTACAAGATAAAAGGATTCAGAATTCAGATATTCTAAAGGACTGAGGATACCATGTGCATTTATTATTTATTAATGGACTTGTATTAAACAAAACCAAGAAAAAGTATGGGCGTATAAGATGGAGTAGCATTTAGCGTCACTACAATTGTCAACCTATCTAATATGTCACATACACGATTAGAAAAACGGTTAAGAACCTTAATGCATTTTTGTTCGAATAACCACTTATATGCAAACAATATACTCGGAATTTTGAATTAACAGATTCAGAAATTATTTCTCATATTCTCAGATTTTATAATTCTGTGGGCAGGTAAATAAGAAAACATTTTAATTTGTATGTTAATGTCATGCAGACATGTAAGAATTAGAGGTGGATTGGACGGGAAAGGTAACGGGTTAAATTGAATGATTATTTATGAGGCAATTTCATATATCCCTACTCCCACTCCAAACTTGTAAAATATCACATACATACCTACATTATGCTTTAAGAGGATTGTACATAAGGCATTGAGAGCTCATGATTTCGGATATGTGAGTTTTCATTTTTGGAGGGGAATCCATGAAGTCCCCCCTATTACTCAATGTTGGTTCTTTGAACTTCGAGCAATTTACAACTTATGTATGCACTAAAAACACAACTTCAGTCGACTTTCAACCCATGTGAATAGTTTCTTTTTTAGCTATAACCTTTTATTTGACTCATTGAATATAAATATAACCCAATTCACAAGTGGTAGATGGGTGATGTCACGGTTTCCAAAGTTCCCCTTCTCACATGATTAGACTCGAATAAATAGGGACACCCAAATAACATTTAGAGTAAATTACAAATCGCTATTTGTAAACAAATCCAAAGTTTCGAATATCTGAATTTCAGAAGTCTGAATACTGATAGTGATTTCTACTATCCGAAAACTACAAATATCCAACTTTGAACACCTAACATAAATGTGACGGGATGAAACGACGTTAAAATATTTTTGACTCATTGTAGGCATGTAAAATACTTAAATGCCCCTCATGTGAGGGGCGCATGCCTGGCTTAACTGTAAATTTTAACGAATGTTAGTGTAAAGGACAATATTTGTGTAGTTTTTATATAAAACGGACATACGGTGTAATTATTGAGACTAAAGGACACACGGTGTACTTTCATGTATTAATAAAGAACACAATTTGTAATTTACTCTAATATTTATCTGGATCAAAGAATTAGCTTTACTCATGCTCCTTACATTCATACAGCCATGTACAGAGCATGGAGAAAATGACTAAGAAAGACTACGAAACAGTCTTGGCATACTATAATAAATAATCATATGATCATAAAGAGCACAAGAAAAAGTAACTCACAGTTGTCTGATTAAATCCCATGCTGTTTGTGCTTAGTAATGAAGGGGCACTTGAGAACATATTCCCTCCAAATGCATTTGATTGGCCAAAGGCCGGAGCACTCTGGCCAAAGGACGGGGCAGCCTGCCCAAAAGCTGAGGAAGTCTGCCCAAAAGGTGAGCTTGTTTGTCCAAAAGTGGGTGTGGTTGACTGGAACAAGGGGGATGATTGAGTACTTCCAAAGTTAAGGCCAGTAGCAAATGATGAAGTTGTTCCCTGGGCTGGGGTTGTACCAAAAATAGATGTTGAGGTTCCAAATGCTGATGAACTGGGTGTACCAAAAAGAGAAGTAGAGGCTGTAGATCCAAAAGCAGGAGTTGAACTAAAAGGATTAGATGCTGCAGTACCAAAAGGTGAAGAACCAAGCGAAGGAGTTGAGCTCCCAAACCCCGGGGTACCAAAAGCTGAGGTTTTCGGGGCAAATGGGTTCGTAGATGTAGAGGAAGAGAACGGATTTGCAGATGATTGACCAAATGCAGGTGAAGAGGAAGAAAAAGGGTTTGTCTGCTGCGTGTTGTTCATATTAAAGCCCATTCCAGCAGAAGACTGGCCAGCAGGATTCGGTCCCCCTGAAACAAAAGAAAAAAATCAGGAACTTGATAGGAAAAAGTGGTAAAAGAGAAACCACGTTAACTTTTACCTTTATCTCCTAATTGATAGTCCTCCCATCTAAGTTCTTCATGACTTTTTTCTTTGTATGCAGGCATTGCTGATATAGACTCCAGCTTTCCAGCAGCCTGTGTACCACTACCACTGTCTGCCTCAGGTGTCTGAGCATAAGGGGTTACTCTAGTTCCCCCACGCTGACTTCCAAAGGATGGTTGACCAAACCCAGTACTCCCAAATGCTGGTGTTGTGGTCTGACCTCCTGCATGTTTATGTATAGTAACAGAGTTTCACAAAAGTAAACCTTTTAAATGAACAAACATAAAATAGCTTGTTAGTCATGGAACAAATAATTAGCAATGTACAGATGTAATGTACCAAAGGGAGAGCTTTGAGCCCCAAAGGCTGTGGTAGAAGCACCAAATGGGCTACTGCCAAATGCAGAAGTTGATTGACCAAATGCTGGACTTGACCCAAAACTGAAAGGAGAGGTAGTAGCACCAAAAGCAGGAGTAGGTGAAGACCCAAATGCTGGAGTGCTTGTTGCACCAAATGCAGGAGTGCTTGAAGTACCAAATGCTGGTGTACTTGATGCACCAAACGCTGGAGTACTCGAAGCACCAAAAGCTGGAGTGCTTGATCCAAAAACAGAGGTGCTAGAGACACCAAATGCAGAGCCCGTGTTACCAAATGTTGGGGTTGATGTAGAACCAAAAGCCGGCGTGCTTGTGGCTCCAAAAGCAGGGGTGCTTGTGGCTCCAAAAGCAGGGGTGCTTGTGGCACCAAACGCAGGGGTGCTAGTGGCTCCAAAAGGTGAAGAGCCAAATAGATTGCTTCCAAAAGCAGGTTGTGATTGCTGAAATGAGTTTCCAAAAGGACTTGACGGTGTAGTTGATCCAAAGGCACCAAATGCAGGCTTCTGCCCGAACACAGATGAACCTGTGATTTGAAATATAGGAGGTGAAGTAAATAAATCAGTTATAAGTAGGGATAAAAGATAAAAGAAGGGGAGAAAAGAGAATAAGAAGACTGAAATTAAAGTTCATAA
Source organism: Flaveria bidentis (assembly GCA_018326385.1). NCBI lineage: Eukaryota > Viridiplantae > Streptophyta > Magnoliopsida > Asterales > Asteraceae > Flaveria > Flaveria bidentis. Next base: position 9,854 of record BJCM01084106.1, read on the forward strand.
TCTATATAGTGTTAGAAAATTACACTCAGAAAAAATAGATATGAACTGATGTGATCATAACCAAATCAATACTTTAAGAGATGACAAATGAAAAGAAGTGAATCAAGAAAATCTGAAAGACAAGTGATCATATAAACTGTGATAGATGAGTAACCATTATTGATTTCTACATAAGGGAGATTATACTCTAGGTTACTATAAGATTAAAAAGAAAGTGTACAATGTGTCGGCCACCAAATCTGAGACAAATGCAGGCAATACATAGTACTCAATCTTGCAAAACCAAAGACCTCGAGAGTTGAGCATGTACTTGGTCTCTACCAAAATTACGTGCTCAACAAAAACCACTGCTGGAAACTTTGAACGACAATGTTGGCTGCAAGGGGCCATGAAAAAAGCACCAAATATTGCCTGTGTAATTAAAAAAAGATTACATAGGCATCAAATTTGATTGCTTATCTTAACCGACCACGCCAGAAACTTATACACGATACTTCAGATAGTCTTAAAGTAACCAACATCAACATGTAAGACAAAGTCAAAGTCATATTGAGTACACTGTGTGGAGACCGAACTTAAAAAACATTGTTATTCTGCTTACCACCAAATGAAGACGATGAAGCACCAAATGCTGGGCTTGATGAAGCTCCAAAAGCAGGCGTTGAACTCCCAAAAGCAGGGGCTGGCGAGGCACCAAAAATTGGTGAGGAAGCTTGAGTGCCAAAAACACCAGTAGACGTGCCACCAAAAATAGAACCTCCTGTTTGTGAACCAAAGGGAGACGTGCTACCAAATGGTTGTGCAGCAAAGGGGTTGCTATTTGCATTACTGGTCTGCCCAAAAACTGATGGGGACCCAAACGGGCTATTAGACGACTGCCCAAACGCTGTTTTAAAAAACCAGAAGCAATTAGATTCATAAAGTTATAGATCACAAATAAAAAAGATACACTTCAAACGGGCAAGTTCCAAGAATCAGGCATGCAATATAAAGTCCCACCAACCATAGATTCAATCCTGTTAGGATGATCACCATGTCATGCATGTCAACAAGCAAGTTTCAGATGTCCACATTAAAAATTGACAAGTAACGGCATCACATTTGCATGGATCTTAGTCCTAGGTAGCCAAAGGTGCAATCAAGGCGCAAAGGGCTCACCCGTCAACTAGGCACAGGTCGCAAAAAAAGGCACACGCTAGACAAGAGAAGGCAATAATAAAGATATATATCTATAATAGCCTAATAGGTACAGAAAATCAATAATACTCCCCAAATACAATTAAAACCTAATAATATAATTATCAATAAGAGTCATCCACTAGGCCAAAGGCCATCAGCCTCATCTCTTGTGCATAATAGTCATTTTATCAAGTAAACCAATCTTAAATCATAACCCCTCCATCCCTTTGGTTTCTTTTACACATCACCCTCCTATAATAAAAGACTAGGAATAAAGCAGAGACAATAAAATCAAGCACAACATAAAAGAACTTCAAAAAAACAATGCACCGAAAAGAAAAGCACATGGATACGTAAAATCACAAATGGCATTTGCAAAATATCTCAGCCGGTATACTAAAGAACAGTAAAGACAGAAAGCGAAATAGATTCAGAATACTTACGGTTGCTAGAACCAAACATGGTTCCTACTTCCTTCCTGTTACTTCAGTACACTCTCAATAAGTAGCTCCCAATCTCAATTTCTGAAGAAACATCAACCAAATACATCTAAATCACAAAAACATCACGTATAAATATAACAAATAACTTCAAACAGATGAATCATGAAGCACATCGATACATGAGCGGAATCAAAACTTCTAACCAATTTCAATCAGTTATCTACGTCTGTTCGAATTCAAACTATCAATCCGTTCAACAATTAAGAATGAAAAGGTCAAAAAACGTATACAGGTTGATACAACATAATTAATGCTAGGGTTGATAGAAAGCGAACTTAATAGGAAAATAACGAATAGAAGGATAATAATTAAGATGCATAACGGATTAATACGTGTGTAAATGCAAGCTAGGGTTACGATTAGACCTTAAGATGTGCGGATTAACGAAGAAGATGATGAATCTGAAGCCCCTTGAGTCGCAAGAAGAGGGATGTAGCGATGAACGATGTCTGTGAATAGGTCACAATGACAAGGGTGTGTTTAGGGATATCTACAATTAAGTATAAATCAATGTGATTAATGATATGTAATGAGTGAGGATGCTAAGATAATACATAATGAGATAATGTAATTGTAGTGTTATGTTATGAGTACGAAGGAAAAGATGCATCTTGTATAGTTGTATTGTAGGATGTTACAATATATTTTTTCATAAGTAAAATTTTTATAGTATGCGAATCATATCTGCAGATATTTGTAAAAAAAATAGGTGAAATAAACTGGAGAAGAGTGTCTTTTGTTAACGTCTATAGACATTTATTTTAACGTCTGTGGACGGTGAGTGGCGGGCGGGTGGTGAAGGTGGACGGTGGGTGGCGGGCGATGGTGGTGGTCGTGGACGTTGGTGGTGGTGGTGGACAATAAGTGGTTGTGTTTAATCCTCTGCAGACCTTTAAAGTATCTTAGAGTAATTGGGCAAAATTTACACCAAGAAGAGCTAGTACAGACGTTTTTTAATGAAACGTCTTTGAAAAACACATATAGCCTGCAAATTGTGACGTTTGCGCGTGGTCTGCGCGACGCAAACTGAAGAGCATGCACGGATCTTTTTTAAAAAACAAACACCACCTTAGTGATTGCGAGACTGATATTGAGTACTATGTAAGACTACATGTACCGATATCGAGCTACTATCGTTGATCCAACGTCTCAATTATAAAAAACATAACTATGAATCTATGATATAGTGTTTTTATCGTTCAAGAATCCTCTATCTCATTTGATTGTTGGTGTGCTTATGGCGCTTCAACTTTATAGATATTCTAACACGTTGCTAATGTTTCAAGTTTCGACTTCTCTTTATGAACGAAAACTATGCACCATCACCAATAAAACCACTTCAAGTTGTACAGGTTTTCTCTATAATATTTAAAGATTGCCAGACATCTAAACTATATTCTTTTAACAAGTTAAAGTAACATTGTAAGTCAAAATCATAGTTGATTTGATATGTTTAAATTCATTTGACAAAGAGATTATTAAATAACCAGTTTACTCGAATAGCCGAAACAGAACGACACATTTGGGCATGGGTTAATATTTTAGGTTAGGCTTTCGGTGGGCATTTTGTAATTTGTTATAGGCTTTGGGCTTCGAGGCATTGGGTAGCCTTTTTCTTTTAAAGTTCACCGATGCTTAACACGTTTGTTTTAATTAAATAATTACACTTACATCCAAAACAATATATTCAAGTATACTTTGTATACTCTCCGATGTATCCTTAAATATACACCAATATCCACATAAGCTCTCTACCAATTGAAGAGGCATGTATTTACTATACATTTGATACTAATAGGCTATAAATCTTTGCTATCCGAAACATTGTTTTACATGATTGAAGTGATTTAAGAAACCAAAAAGTTGTAGAATTTGTGGGTCTCGAACAAGAAATCTAACACAGACATACCGGGTCAAATTCAATATTCAAACATAAAAGCAACTTGGATAAATCTATGAATTGTAAAGCACTACAAGAAAAACTTATTTAACGATTTACACGCGATTGATTTATCGGATTAAAAAGAAATTCCAATAAACTATATGCTCTTTTGAGTTATTTTCATGGCTGGTTCTGTGAGCCAGCTCCCTAACAATTCAAAATTTAATAATGAGCCCAACTAAAATGTTATAAACCCACTTCCACAGAACCCACATAATAACATAAAGTGAAGTCCGTATTTAATAGCCCAAATATTACTTAAAATTAAATAAAACTCGCACTCTCGTGACACTATCGTTTAATTTTTTAATATTATTTTTTTGATAAACAAATTAATCTAATACATTAAATAAAATGTGCGTAGATAATAGTAGAATTACCAAGAAAAATGTGATCCACAAACCGTAATACTAATAGCCAATGATTTTTTTGGCCGTTTTAACAAAAAGAATTTACAAAAATAATAATAATACATACCAAACCTGCTGTTTGCGGTTTTGACTTAAATAGTTTAATGTTTTTCCAACATATATTTTCTATTTTTTCAAAGGGGTAATTCGAAACAATTTTTTTAAATAATAAGATGGTTAATAGATATAAAAAAATTTATACTCTAAAGTGAAAAAAGTAGGCAATAAGTGTTTATGAAACAATAGCTCTAAAAGCTTGAATTTATATATATATATATATATATATATATATATATATATATATATATATATATACACGCACACATATATATATACGTATACATATATATATATAATTAATTAGTTATCTTTTTTAGTTTATTTGTTTATTTTATTTTTATCTTTAGGTTGCTATGATTTAATATTAATACATATGACTGTCAACTCCATTGGAGCCATTTGATCCATTTGATCATACTCCTAACCCCATCAGTTTGGCAAGTTTAACTTATACAATCCATTTCAAGTTTCAAACCATAATCAAGACCATAAGATCGTCAAAACCATAGCATGAATTCAGGGCCGGCTCAACGGTTTTAGAGGCCCCAAGCGAACTAAAATATTAGGGGCCTTTAGAAAAATAAAAATAAAAACCCTCATCTATGTCATTCAATTCCTCAATAACTAATTCGACCTAATTAGAATTGAAAAACAAGCTAATTCAACTCAAAATATGGCTATTATCCTAAGTGAATGCGTAAAACAATCTAAATTGTAGAATTTATGTACGCTATTAAGGATTGAATAAATAGTTTGTTAACTAACCTTAAAGCAACCATGAAAGTGTAAAACGACATAAAAGTTTGTCTTCTTGTATCTTCAATATCAAAGTTCTTGACTTCGTGTCTGTGAAGTAAAGAGCAAAATCATGACTGACTTTATAAGTTTGCCTTCTTTTGCTTGTGATTTTGTGAATACTGAAACCGAACATTTGAACAAAGTCAAAATTCACAAAAAAAATTCGAACAGTAAGAATAAAATCAATATGAATTAGAACAAAGACACAACCTATTAACTGATCATAATCCACCATGGTCGTCATCCATTTCCCAATCGATTGTCGATCTCTCTGTTCGAGAATCGAGTGTTCCAAATTCGAGATGGCGCTTCGTTACCTTGCCTTTAAACTATCTATGCTCCCTGCTTGTTGCCATGCCCTAGATCAACAACCAAATTGAAATTCAGAATGTTGATCCCTGTCCAATTTATCTGCTTTGATATTTGGTTGATTTTTAGACCTAGAACTAATTTAATAATCCAACAAGCCCAATACATACACACTAATAATATATGAATTTTTGAAAAATGGGGGCTCTATTTTTTCGGGGGCCCCAAGCCCATAGCTTCACTACAAATACACATGAGCCGACCATGCATGAATTGTATATGTTGCAAACTGACCAACCTGTTTCGGCTTGAAACATTCGTTCGGTCTTAACGGGCTTGCGAACATCCCTAATAGGTAATGGCTCTTTATTTCTGTGTGTTTTCAATGTGATACTACATTGTTATTTTTACAACTTTTTAAACACCAAATTCAACTAAAAAATACAATTGCTATTTGAAGTTTTGAACTCAAAAATTGTGTAGGGTTCAAACACAATACCACTAAACAATTAGGTCATGAGTTGATATTGTGTTAAACATATATATGATTTTTTTATTATTAGAAAAGTAATACGTTGTTAATGTTTGAATATACAATATAATCATTAAAAAACCATGTATCCACGACAAATACAAACACCGAAGAGAACACGAGTATAACACTGTTGATGATATAAAAGATTTGTCGTTTGAGATTCTAAATAATATAAATTCACGTTATGTATTAAAAAATATTTTTTTTAATTTATTAGTTCATGCCTTCACGGAAAGAAGATTCTTACTAACATAGCCATTTTATTGATAGTGACATGAAGTAGGAAAAAACCATGTGTCTTTTTTGTTGGTTGCAATTTTGTTATGAAACTCTAGTTGGAAAGTACACCATCCAACTGTTATCTATATATAGTAAAGTTAATATTTTATTTTAATTGTGATTTTATATATATATATATATTAGCTTTAGTAAACACGTGTGATATACGGATTGAATTAATAAAATATAAATATAATAAATTTATTAATTATACAATGATATTTTAATATATGATATGATTGAAATAATAAAATAGTGATATTCACTTTTTTAATAAAAATGTAATAAAAATGTATTTTGTTCTAAAACAAACTATATAAAAATATCATTTTTTAAATTTTTCTTATTACAACTCCCAATTTTGATTATTTTTTATTTTTAAAAAATGACTTTCTAAAGATATCAATTTATTTAGAAATAAGCTTATAAATAGATTTCTTTCTTAATTTATTAAATATTAAAAGTATTAATAAATTATGTCGTTCAAAAAAAATATTAGAAGTATTAAAATAATATTATTAC
>BJCM01084108.1:0-10710 GCA_018326385.1 Flaveria bidentis
CTCATCAAAGATCACCACAATCATAATCCATATGACTATTCTGGTTTCGAAAGAGAAGAATTACTAACAAGATACATATAAACTTCTTTAGACGCGAAGAAGTACCCAATAACACGCCAATGAGGTAAGTGTGCAATGACAATCGGACAACTCTCATCCTTCGTTGTCTTACAAACTGATTAAATGCTTCCCCAACATGTTTTAAACCCATTTGAGCCATATTTCTAGCCAACACAACCGCGTCTTCTAGTGCTGCTGCACCTCCTTGCCCTAGAAACGGACCCATGACATGCATAGCATCACCAGCAACTATCACTGTTCCTCTAGAAAATGTCCCCATTAACAAGTCCCATGGAGCGCGATATCTTAAGTTTTTAAAAGATAATGACTTCACATCCGTGGTTTTAATCATTTCTTGAATTTCTTGGGGATAATCGCTTAGCAACTCTAGTGTGTATCGTCGTATTACCTCATGATCTTTCCAAATCCTCTCATCTGTTCATCATAGTTGTAAAAAGAAATAAGGAATCTAAAAATTGAAGTGAAATGTACATGAACATGATAATAAACAACCTTTAGGTATGTATGGTTGGGTACAGAACCAATAAACCAAGTTATTATCAATAGGAATTCTACCCACAAGTATGTTATCTTTCTTGAAACTAGTGAATTCATGGGCAAAAGAATGACCATATGGGTAGTTTGTTAAGCCTCTAACTTCGCACAAAGGAAACGTCTTTGTTGGCTTGACGTTAAGAAAATCAGCAACGATAGATTTGCTCCCATCACAACCGATTACAACCTACAACAACTTAACCAATAAGTATTGTTCTTCTTATGAAATCATGTAGCAACTTGCAAAAGTCACCAACTGCTGCAATAAGAATGTTAATCAAGTTAATACCTTAGTAACGATGGAGCTTCCATCGATGAACCGAAGCACTGGTTTGGTAGTATGTGGGTCTAATTCTATAGATTCAAGTTGGTAGCCGAACTTGACGGTGGCCGGTGGAAGTGCATCATAAAGAGTATCTATAATATCCTTCCTTCGTAAGCAACGTGTTTCACCATCGCAATGGTACCTTAATAGACAAGCAATAAAACAATTAGCCCATAAGTCTTAAAGTCCTTTATAAATGACATATTACTTGACTTAGCTCCTGCTTAAAAATAATAATATTAGGCGCTAGGAACTATAAGATGTTAATTTTAATATGCACTTACTTACAGTGAGATTTCTTGTGGTCTATTCCCGTCAAGAGATACGACTCTTTCTCTATACAAACTCAACAAGTACCATCACATAATGTTAGTATTTGTTAACTCGATAGTGAGGCATATATAATGACTATAACATAGTTAAATTCGAACACTATGGACCTTTGAATAGGGATGGCAGTGCGACGGAGGATGTCAACGACACCAAGCTGATCTAGAGCTCGCCACCCATTTGGCCGGATCCCGATAGCTGATCCGGTGTCGTTTCTTAGACTCTTTGATCTCTCCACTACTACACTTTTGATCCCTTTCTTGTGAAGAGCGAGGGCCGTGGCTAATCCGCATATCCCCGCTCCGATTATCACCACTTCATCATCATACATCACTACTATTAAAGAGGGAAAGTGTTTGTTTGTTAAAGCAAGGATTTCATGAAGAAAAACTGATATATCAAGGAATAAAAAGGGTATCAAAGAGTGTTAATTGGTTTCTCCACCAAAACAAGATACATACGACTAAAGAGTGTAAAACAAGTTACAAATCAAAAGAATAAGTTAAAATTAGTCGATATCTAATAGAATACATATTATCATTATCTCTTTATAATAATATATTTATTAGTATCATTATAATTAACTAATTTAGTGATAAACTAAAAAATATTGTAACCATCGTCCCTTCACCAAAATCTATCAACTCCAAACCTGTAATCAGTATCAAGAACACAAATGTAGAACTTGATGGCCTATTGATGTCTCATCGCGGATAATTCTTCCATTCGTAAAATTAGAGCACGCGCACAAACATATTAATTTCTGAGTTTGATTCAAACGAAGTTAAGTCGTAGAGTGGAAAGACGTTGTAGTACTTCATGATGGTTCTTCTTCTCTATATGTAGTTTTCTAGATTTAGAAGGTTATATATTCTTCTTAGGTTTCTTTTCTCTTCTTAGGGCTTGTTTGGGGTTACTTAAATAAGTAACTTTTTGATTTTTAGAGGGGAAAGTTAGAAGTTTTTGACTTTTTAATTTTTTAGAGGGGTATTTTGGTCTTTTATCCCTCTAAAAAATCAAAAAATAACTTATTTATATTTGCCAAACATGACCTTATAAGTCGTAGAGTTTACAAGATTTTGGGAGATCTTTTGTGTTTAAAAAGAGATGCGTATTTGATTGTTTCCAAAGACGATTTCATGTTTGATTCCTATTATTCTTGTTGCTATGTACACCAAAATCTGTTGTCAGGTGGAATTAATTATGCTAAGTGTTCCTATGCTATTCCTCGGCTTAGATCCGAGCTACAACACATAACTTGTTAGAGGGTGTCACAACTCACAAGGCCGAACACTCAAAAACAACCTCTAACATTAAATTCTATAATAGTCTCGATTTGTATAATATAGATCATTAATATGCAATATATAAGAGGACTATATAAGGGAATGAGCTAGAGATTGGGAGAGAGTGCACGTTCAAAAAGCTCATGGCTCGTCCGAAATCGACTCATTTAGTTTGTTGCTTACTCGTTGGTTCGTTCGTTAACTCGTTTATATCAAAACCTAAATTATAACTCATATAAACTAAAAAATCAAAAATATGGCATATTATTTTAAATATATCATACAAATATGGTTCTTGTAACATTTATTAACAAGAAACATAGTATAAAATTATAAAAATATGATTATACTCTTTAAAATAAAAATCTTATATAACTGCTTTAAACTTGTAATCATATTACATAACTTAAATAAGTTAAGTTGTATCTTTGCCCCAATACTACCAATTACCAAGAACAAATCAAAGATCACCACAATCATAACCCATATGACTCTTCTGGTTTGGAAATAGAAGGATTAATAACATGGTCCATATTATCTTCTTTAGACGTGAAGAAGTACCCAATAGCATGCCAATGAGGTAGGCTTGCAATGACATTCGAACAACTCTAATCCTTCGTTGTCTTACAAACCGATTAAATGCTAATTCCCCAACTCTATGCAAGGTTATCTTACTACCATTTTCAATGTGGTTTAAACCCACTTGAGCCATATTTCTAGCCAACACAATCGCATCTTCTAGCGCTGCTGAACCACCTTGCCCCAAATAGGGACCCATGACATGCATAGCATCACCAGCAACCGCCACATTGCCTCTAAAATACGTACCCATTAGCAAGTCCCATGGGACCCGATATCTTAAGTGTGTAATAGACAATGAATTCATGTCCGCGTTTTTAATCACTTGTTGAATTTCCTGCGGATGGTTGCTTAGCCACTCTAGGGTGTATTGCCGCACCACCTTGGGATTTTTCCAAATTCTCTCATCTGTTTATCATAATTAAAAAAGGACATAAGCTATGTAACAACTAAAGTGAAATTGACATAATTATTTGATGATAAAAAACCTTTAGGAATGTTTGATTTTGCACAGAACCAATAAACCATGTTATTGTCAATTGGAATAACACCCACAAGATAGCATTTTTTATGAAGCTAGTAAACACATGGTCGAATGGATGACCATCTGGGTAGTTTGTTAAGCCTCTCACTGCACATTGAGGGAACATCTTTGTAGGCTTGAGGTTAAGGAAATTAGCAACTATCGACTTGCCACCGTCACAACCAATTACAACCTACATACACCAATAATTATGTTATTCTACGGATCTTGTGCGAAAAATTGCCAAAATAGCCAACAAGACTCTTGTAACATAATGGACATTATAGTATTATAACTGATCAAGTTATACTTTTTGTACCAATCAAGTCATGAATACCTTAGGAATAGTGAAGCTTCCATCTACAAACTGTAGAATTGGTTTATTAGTATGCGGGTCCAAGTTTATAGATTCAAGTTGGGAGTCGAACTTGACGGTTCCCGAAGGAAGTGCAGCATAAAGAGTGTCTATAAGATCTTTCCTTCTCAAGCAACGTGTTTCGCCAACAGAATGGTACCCAATTAGAAAAAAAAGAAACACTCCATCAGTTTTGGTGTTCTTTCAGAAAAATAAAATAATAAAATGAAGTAAAGCATTTGGCATGAAACACATTGCATATGTCTATGTAAGGTTTAATTCATTTTTTTCCTTTTTCTTTTGTGAGATGAGAAAGGTTGAAAATAGATAGAAACATTAAATCATACACGAAGAAAGAAGAAGAAAGATTGGTGTGTTATGTGTTGAAAATAAGGAAGGAAAAATGGCCTTATTTTACAGAATCCTTAATATGCCACTTAGGGTGCTCACGAGCAAGAATAGTGCCTCCTAGGGTGTGATGAGGGGCTTGATATATGGATTATTTATTTATTCTAATCTATTGACCATGATATTACGTTTCAATTATTTTTTTTATTTAAGTCTCGTACTTACACAAATACTATTAGTGAGTATGAGTGTGATCATACAACTGCCTATATATTATTTACATGACATCAATTTTTGTTCATGTTTATTAAAGTATAACACATCGCCTCACTATAACTACTCTTTTTTCTAATTTTCCTTTGATTTATTTTTCAAAAATTTCTTTTAGGCAATTTGGTTGTTTCGGATGGGTAACTTTATTTGGATATTTTATTTTCTAAAAAGTTCTTTTTTATAAATTCTTTAATTTAGATGGATTGAAACTGACAACAAATATCTTTTTATTCTTTTTTCATGTTTATTTTTTTATTATAGTTTACTTTAGGTTTTTGGTTTACAATTATCAAAATTTATTATGAATAAATATAAAGTTTATAAGAAATAAATGTAAAAATAGTTATAGAATGGAAATATACGAATACATGCTAGATTGAATAGATCGCTTCAAAAATCTTGTGAGAAATTAAGGTCGCGGCCATTGAATATGCCAAATTATGAATGTGTATGAGACTCTAAACAATAAATCTATAGTGGGATTATTTAGATAATTATGTATGTTTTGTATTGATTTGAAAATAATATATAGACGATTATAATTATGGAATACTGTACAACAATTCAGAAGAAATAGATGGAAAAATAAATCTCGTGAGTCAGACAAAGGAAGGACAATCCCGGCCTTTTGTGTAAAGTCACTTATGCCTTTGATTTGTAGATATATCATCTATACACCCTCGCAAGATGGAGATCCATCAAAGACTTCAAATTTGGATCGCTCAAAGTCAAGATAATCGTGACAATGTTTTAGTAAGTACATCAGCAAGTTGGTCTAAAAGTTTTATAATTTTACAGTAAGGCTTTGATCGTCGGCTCACCTTCATGAGATCACCAATTTTCTTGATCTTATGGCCATAGGCCGGCAAGAGTCGGTCCCCATATATGGTCTTATAAATTTGCGGAGACCTATATTTTTGGTAAACAATCACCCAAACCTGGTCGCAACAACCCCCTTTGTAAGGAGGGACCCTTTCTCCCAATGTTACCAAGCTATTTTACCAAGTTCTTTAGAGAGAGTTGTCTTGTTCCAGTAGGTATTCTTCGCTACTCACCTCTATCAGTTTCGAGTATAGACAACCTTTTGTTGAAGGCCATTCGAGCTTTTCCTAAGAGTGTATACGGCATGAGTTACTTTAACATTATAGCACCTAGTACTCTAACATAAGCTCAAGTCATTTTATCTACCCATTCATACCCTTAAAAATAGGGTACGTAAACTTACGTCCTTAGACCAATAACACCTTTCAGCCTGATCTTAGGTCTTGACTCACACTCCATGGACAAACCTTGTAGAGGAACCCTTAGGTTTTTGAGGCATTGGATTCTCAGAAATGTTAGTTTGCATTAATCAACCCAACGTTTTTACTTTCGTTTCTACGAACAAAGTGTAATCCAAAGCTAAGTGTTACATGTGAGGGACAAAGATGGGTGGTTATCGTGTTATCATGATAAAGGTGTTGGTGGAGCGGAACTGATAAGCCAAGCTTGTTAAGTTAGTTTTAAGCCCATCATAATTTGGTTATGGCATTAAACATGGTTTTATGCTTGGCTTCGGTTAAGGAACGAGAAACTAATTGGGATATATTGATCGAAAAGATATAATATTGATTAGAGATAGAGAATGCAAGTTATTGTTGACCAACCGCCACTTGATACGCCACCCTAATAAGAACTAGAAAAGGATTTATGACTCAAGATTGAATTCTAACTGAGATAGAGACTATGGTAAATGGTACCCTTTAGGTAATGAAGTAAAAGATGGACATATTAGAGAGGTTCAATCACATAAACATCCTCTTGCAAAACAATGTGAAAGGATGAATTATAGTTATCTTCGATGGCTTTTCTCAAAAGTTGTCTTTAGAGGCTTGGATATAGGTGGTTGGTTGAGTTTTATCGGTATGGAGTGAAGGGATATAGTATTCATAAACTTGGCATTGAAGTACTTAGGATTTGGATTTTGTTAGCACGATGGTAGTGGAGGTGGGAAACAAATGGAAGTAGTGGTGGCAGATTGCGATAAGGATTATGAATGAGAGGGATAGGATGACGAGGGAGAGGGAGTAGTTTAGGGAGATAAGAGTAATGTGATCGGAGGGAATTCTAGAGCGATAAGGATAACATTAAAACATCCAAATGCCTTGAGTTTAGAGTATCTTGGAGCCTGACCATACATGTGATTAGATGGAATTCTAGAGTCAAATATTAGAATAGTAAATAGGGATGGAATGAGGCAGGTTTATGTAATCCCAACCCCATATCTAATTAGAAAGTATGTCCCAAACCAAACCCAAAATCCGTTAGATATAAATTGGGTTTTTGCCCATTAGGTATCGTTTATACCCCCGGTCATCGATTATACTCGTTAGTTTCATAAATAATATTTGTTGAGTATACCCGCCAGATATCAGTTCAACATTTCAGCTAAATTTTTATCGCTCGCTTGAAAAATATATTCATCGCTCTCATCGACTCTCTTCAATTGTGATTAGGGTTTGAAGAAGAATCAGAAGTTTGATTGTCAAGTTACTCGAGTATGAAATTAGGTAAATGGTCAAGTGAGAAAACAATTGGAGCTAAGGAATTCGGAAGAGGATATAAAATAATATCATTAAAAGAACTAAAAAATAAGAAAAAATAAGGAAAATATATTCCGGGTATATAATCGGGTAAATGGGTATACTTAATTGGGTAAATAGCTCGGGTAAAAGGTTATATCATATAATCCTCATACCCGTCCCATACCCGTGAAACTAACAAAATGTAATCTTGTATTCATGATCTCATACTCACTTACCTGAACCCCTACCCGTCATAGATGTCTAGGGTTTGGGTATTCTCATCGGGTTTGGGTTTCGCTGTCATTCCTAGTTGTAACACGACTGAAGAGATAGATCACCATTTGAAAAGCATGAGACAAAAATTTGAGAGGAAGACCCACACAATGTAACCAGGCAAGTCATGTCTCAACAACGTGACGATTGTGTCTTTCGACCATATAGTTTAGTTCAAATGTGCGAGGAGGTGGGGGGTAATGAGAGATTCTTATAATTAGGAGGGAATCATCCTTTGACATTCTTCAGCATTGTTTGTATACAAGGGGATAATAGGATTTTGAAAATACGTTTCCACTAAAAGCTTAAATTGTAGAGACATAAGAATTATTTTTCATGGGTACAACCAAACCATATTTTAAGTAGTAAAATATTACTTAATATGCATAGCCAATGATAGATTTTTGAACCGGACTGTATACATCGGTGTATATAAGTTGCGAAAGTTTTTTAGCAATAAACAATTTTTGACTAAATGATAACTTGTAGCTTTTATTAATAATATATGATGGACAATGAAATTCGAAATTAGACAATGACTTTAAATTAAGTTCGAACTCTTTGTATAAATGTTTGAAAACATGAAAGGAAGACTGTCCAAGTTTATGGTGCTAGCTTAGAGGTGACACTTTAGTAGTAAAGTTAACTTGAGGAACCAAGAGGCAATTGGCGACATTCTGCCCTCACATGAGAGGCGTCCATATGTGAAGATCGTTGACAATGAAATGAAAAGAAAAAAAATCAACAAAATCTTGATTAGTATGAAAAAGTTAGCAACAGATTACTACAAAGCTTTAGGAGATAAAGAACATTAGATAGAAACATTGGATGAAAGAATGTTAATAGGTTTGCATGAGCGTTAAGAGAGATTGAAAGATTAGTGCTGTCACCAAAAAGATTAGATTTAATCCACCGACGTATTTGAGACGATGTGAAGTTATGATCAACTAGAGGTCAAGTGATGGGACGCACCACTTATCAGGTATTTCTGAACCCTGATGGCAATAGCAATTGACTTGTATTCATCCCCAAGTTGAGTGAGGATGTGTACTAATAAATCATCTTCATCAATAGTGTTGAAATATACAGATGCCCAATTCAATGACAAATATATTGTTTTTTATTACTGTTTGTTTCTTATGCTTATATTTTGGTTGTCTATTTTACATGTGACACGTTGGTGTTGTAGGCTGGATTTTGAGTACTAATGAGCTAGGATATCCGCTGATGAGTTAAGAGTATATGTGGACTTGCAGCAGATTAGGGTCTATTTGGCAATTTCTAATGATTAAGTGTTGAACTAATAAGAGGTCTAAACCATTAAGTGTTGAACCATTAAAAGGTCTAAATCATTAAAAGCTTGTACATCACTTAACTATTTAAATGCAAATGTCTGACCAATTCATATAAGAGGTCTTAACCATTTAGCATTATCCTCTTAACCATTCAACATTAGTATAATCCTTAACAATTCAGAAGCAAATAACTAAACCATTCAGATATTTGCTGACGAAACAAACAATCTGAATCATTAAGTATTGAACCATTCAGACATCTGAACCATTAAGATGTTGATTCAGATGATACCAAACAACCCCTAACTTATAGTTGGGTTGGGCTCTTGCTTCCAGATGATTCTTTTCTTATGCTTGGATTTTATACAATATAACTAATCTAGACCATTAAAGAGAAGAAAGACTTTCACATCCTTTGTAATTGATAAGAGTCTTGTCTTCATCTCTATCGACTCATCTTCATCAATAGTGGTTTCAGGTGTCATATTATTATTACATTAGCATTTGTGTTCACCATTTTTTAATTTTCTTTCCTTGGTTCGTAGGGTCATATGACTGTCTTTGTTATTGTCTTGGTTAAGTATGTTCTTCTTTGTGTACGATTCATATCTTTTTCTTGTATCCATTTTAGTATGATTTTTGTATTAAATAATCTTTTATTTTATAGATGAGATTTGGTGTTATTTGGGGTGTAAATCTCATATTTTGAATTCATTATATTTGTGGGAATCTGTTTTCTTGAAGAAGTTTCAACTGCATATCCTTTAGAATTTCAGTAATGGGTCGGTTCCATTTAGGGTACTTAGCAAGTTCAGATTTAAGTGATAATATTCGAGATTGAGAATGGCTTGCATAACTTGACTTAAGCCCATCACATGCTTCATTTACAATAGAAGCTGATGTAATTAGTGGCTGAATGGTTGATTGGTATTGTTTGAATAATTCTTATTCATGTTCTGTATTAAATTATAAACTTTTAATGTATATTCATACTAGACTAAAGACCCGTGTGATACACGGGTTCAGTTATTAAAAATTGTTTTTGATTAAAAAGATTAATAAGTCATAATATTATTGTTAACACTTTGTATATCGATTTTTATGTTTATTTTTTTAAAATCATCTATATCTAATATTAGTAGCTTTTAATTATCAATACTTAGAAGTCTAAATAATGTATAATATGAGATGAAATAAACTTATAAATAAGAACCTTAGGTAATAAACAAATTCTATTGAACATGAGAACATCCATAAACATCTAAAAACTTCTTTGTATACAAAATTTGATTTTATGTTTCTAATTTTATTATCATTGTCTAATATTAATAATTGTAATACATGTCTAATTGTAACTCGAGATAATAAAATATAAAGCTGAATTGGTGTCATAGACCAAACATGCAATGATTATACAAAAGTTTGAATTATTTTTACAATTTTTAAAATTCAGGGACCAAACATGCAATTTGATTAAACCACATGAACAATTTATTTTATTTTATTATTTATGAAATTAAATGGTTTATCATTTTTTTTAAATAATGATATATTATATAAATGTTTTAAATACAACTTTATATATACTAATAATCATTTATATAAGTATATATACATAAAAAATAAAATAAACATCATATACGTACAACGTTATTTTCATCTTGCGAGCCGACTCGATCTCGACATATGAAACTCAGGCACAAAACTGTAACACCCGGATATTTAAAAAGAAAATAAAGGAATAATAAAAGAAGGAAATGCAAATTTAACCCAAGTTGAAGGGTTAAAAGCGTCAAAAGGACAAAAGGTACAAAAAGTTGGTGTAAAAGGTGGGCATGGCCGCCCATTCTCCCATCACAATCTTTTCATACGAATTTTAGAGAGAGAAAGAGGAGAACATTCGGATCTTTGAAGAAGAACAAGAAAAAGGTCGGATTTCAAGGT
>BJCM01084109.1:0-18351 GCA_018326385.1 Flaveria bidentis
AAATTGAACGAATCTTATTACGAACATCAAGAATTAACATGAACAATCGAATCGAGTTACAACTGATTTTGGAAGTTACAACAGACTTCGGAAGAATTTTGCTCTCCTCACCGTTTGTGTTCTTTTTCTAACTACCGATTAATTCCGTTTATATAGAGCTCTCTTCTTCAGTAGTTTCATAAACTTCTTCTTCAGTAGTTTTATAAACTTCTTCATCAGTAGTTTTATAAACTTCTTCAGCACTCTATAAAGCTTCTTCAGTAGTTTATAAAGTGCTTCTTAACTATCAAACAATGTCACAACTAGTCCCTCTAGTTTAAACATGACTTTATTTAACACTAATAACTAACAAATAAATTTTAATGAACACGTAAACTAATTGATGTGGAATGAACAAGCGTAAACGACCCTATATGAAAGAAAAAAACACGTGTTCATATTCATTGCTGATTTATGCATATTCGTTTTTGTATTAAAAAAATAAACATAAATGAACTTTCCGTCCAACAGTACACAAAACAATTCACTAAATAATAGGCGTTACAAGCTGTTAACTTTTTTAATGTTTTCAACATTGTCCAAGTTTAAAACTTAAGCAAAACCAAAAGGTCTAGTTTACCTCGAGCTCGATCATCAATTTTCAAAGCTATGTCAGCAAATAAAGCTTGTAACAAATCGCGTCTATTTTTTTTTGAACGGCCAACGAATAATATTTTAAGCCTAATCACCCGGGTAAACCCATTGGCGAAAGGTCACCCACACTCGCGAACACAGACAGCACCGGTGACCAGGCTCGCCCACCGTTCCAAGGGAAACCCACCACCTAAAGGTCCACTGCGGTAAAACCCTTGGCCCATTAGAAGCATATTGCATCTAGTGACACTCCAACCCATGACCTTTGCTTCGAAAAGTCATAGGGTGTCTCCTCCTAAACCCTTGGCCCATTAGAAGCAAATCGCGTCTATTATTCGGCGAAGCCATTGCCCGAAGAAATTACAAAAAAAAAACGGATCAAATTCACAAATTCTATAAAAACCGATCAACAAAACTTAACCTATACGAAGAAATCATCAACAAATATTCAAAATGAAACGTAATTAACATTAATAAAAGAGCTACAAATACCTTTTGAAGCTTTTTATCGATCTCTTGTGTAAGCGCAGAGAAATAAGCAGAGCTTCTCGGAGATGCAACAATTGAAGGCGTTCTTCTGATTGAATTCTCACATTACAGATAAATTAATTAGGAAACTAAAAATCAAATAAAAAAAAACAAACAAAAATCATCGACACATACTCTAGGCTCAATTATTACGTTCCCGAGTCTCATTTAAAGAAAAAAATAAAATGAAAAGAAATGAATGAATGGAAAGTGAAAAATAGTTGTGTTCTCGAGTTTTTTTACGGTGGGAAATGGAAGAAAACAAAAAAACTTTGTGTTTCTGAGTTTTTTAAAAGAAGGAAATGGAAAGAAGCGAAAGGAAAATTTTCAATAATTTTTCCTTCTAACTTTTCTTCCAAAACGGAAGGAAATGAAAAGAAAAGAAATTAAACACATAAAATTTTTAATTTTCTTTTATTTCCTTAGAACTCTGAAACACGAAAATTTAAAACGTTTTTTCTTTTCTTACCATTTCTTTTCTCTCCTTAATTTCTCTTCACTTTTTTTCTTTTCTTTTATTTTCTTTTCTTTTATTTTCTTTTCTTTCGTTTATTAATCTCGGGAACACAACGTTCATTTCCTTCGAACTCTGGAACACGAAAATTTAAAATGTCTTTTCTTTTCTTTCCATTTCTTTTCTTTTCTTAATTTTTTTTCTCTTCATTTCTTTTCTCTCCTTAATTTCCTTTCACTTCTTTTATTTTCTTTTATTTTCTTTTCTTTCGTTTATTAATCTCGGGAACACAACGTTAGAGTAAATGCTGCATTTACACAATCAGAAAATTATTAGACTCATGATCACAGCACAATGAATTTTACTGTAAATAGATACATAATTTTTGATTGGCAATCTATGTGCTTGAATAATAATTCTTAGGATTAGGTATGATAAATGTGATTTGATACCTAATTATATTTGTTGCTTTAACGAATCAGAATAATCATACGACGAATGGGATGTAGTGGATGAACTTTATGGAGCTGCATAATCAATCGTTCATAACTATATAACATCAAGGTCATCAATTTATTGTTAAGTGTTGTCTTTAAATTTGTAAGATTATTATATTTTGTTTCTCATTTTTGTTGTTATATAACAAATTTAAGTTGTTGATGATAATGATCAAGGGGTTGATACTAAGGGTCGAGGTAAACGATGATGATACGATTATACTAAACCTGTAAGTCATGGTCCACACCACAAGTTAACATCATGGATTGGCTACTATTATACCCCTAAGAGGATTATACAAAATCTAATGACATTTAAGGAGTAGATTACTTTTCAGTTTCACGAACGTTTCACCCTTGTTGCTAAAATTCTAGCATTATTGCATTTTAATTAGAAATTTTGATTGAAGCAGTGACACACAATCCCATGTTTCACTAGTTAAACAAGTATAGTTTCCTATCATTTTATGATGATATTAGGGTAATTGCTTACTTTTTATTGAAGTTAATTGAGCTGTATTTTGCTTTCAAAATTTTTTTCCCTGATTTTCTTAAGAATTTAAGGAAAGAAAGCCTTAAATTCTATTACATTAAATTTAAGGTAATTACTTACATTCTATTACATTAATATACCTAACCGGTGTACAAATATAAAAAGAATTTTTTATACTCCCAATTGATCGAACTATAAAAACATAAGTGATTAAAGGGCACATAGAATTTTATTATAGAAAGTTTTACAAGCCTACTATTGTAGCTCACCGTATGTATGCCATGCCTCCTATCCATATCTAGCTATTGATTATGGTACGCAACCATTGCTATTCACACATCATACATACATGGATCAATAGATTTCTTATACTTGGTGTCAGGTCCGGTCCCGAGGATTTTAATGTCCTGGACAAGCTGGAAAAAGGCACATAGACCCTAACAATTTAAATTATATAAACTAATTTTTGTAATAAAAAGAAATGTTTTAGCAATAAATATAGTAATATTATAGTATTACAATAACATACCGTAATAGTTAACCAATAACTCATAAATTTCTTCTAGCATTCTTGATAGCAAATTGGTTTATAACATATTTGTAGTTTATAGTCTTTAATATCTTGTTTTCAATAGCTATTATCGTCAATCCGCCAAGTCTTTCTTGGGAAAATGTGAATCGTAGATAATATTTCAAGTTTAAATAGAACAAAATTTGTAGCATAAATTAGTTTGTGGACTTTAATTACAATCAAAATTTAAATATTTTAGTGGCCTATTAGTTGAGTAATTGGGTTAAAAAATGAGCTAAAAAAATTTGGTGTAAAACATAATTGAGTAAAGTTTTTAGTTGTATTATTTATACCTTATAATTATTTTTTTATAATTATATATATAAAAAAATTAGAATATTTTGTGCCTCTTAGCGAGTGGCCCTTAGATGGGGTCCATTCCACCCCTCCTCAAGACCGGCAGCGGTTGGTGTTGGGACACATGTAACCATTTTTATGGTAACAAACCATGATCCAATTTACTTAATATAACAATGAACAATCTATTAGATTGTGTTCTTATGCATCGCGAATTCTTGATGCAACCATATCACATCTTTATAATTATTTATGTTTTTAGGCTTTTACAAATTTGATTTGTATATTCATATTGGTACCATAAACGTTTTAGGGCTTCCTCAATATATAATACAATCATACAAAACACCCATTCGTTAACATCCAGAGCGTTTTTAAAGCATTAAAACGTTTTCATTTCAACTTTAAAATAATCCCTAAGAATCATTTTCGTTTCCTCATGAATCATGATCAAAGTAATAATAATCTTTTTTTGGGTACAAAATACCTCCATACAAGTACATGAATCTCAGAATAACGCAGAGAAACCGACTTCCATTCATTCAATTCAATGATTCCCTTCACCTTTTTCAATCAACCCACCATCTTCAAAGCATCGATTCTCCTAATCCTACAATTCATCTCCCAAATCACCCACACAAATCCCCACAACAATCGATCATTCACCTCAATCCCTCATCAAATCGATCACAATCCCATTTCAATCGCACCACCAATGCCTCTACACCCCCAAAAGAAGCTTCAACGTCTCCCACACGTCTTCAGTCAGGTGCTCGAGCTCCCTCTGCCATCACAAGCCGATGTGTTGATCGAAGATCGACCCGATTGCTTTCGGTTCACGGCGAATGTCGGGGATAACGCGTTTGAGGGTCGGGCGAGGGCTTATGCTGTGAAGATTCATCCCGGTGTTACGAAGGTGGTTGTTAGGGGAGATGGTGGCGATGTGGAGTTGTTGTTGGAGAAATTGGAAGTTGATGTGTGGAGGTTTAGGCTTCCCGCGATCACGCGGCCGGAGATGGCGGCCGCGGTGGTTGTCGGTGGGAAGCTGGTGGTTACGGTGCCGAAAGGTGGCCGGAGTAGCTACGGTGGCGAGGTTGAGGGTAAACGGGATGTTTGGGGCGGTGGTACGGGACGTCTTGTATCTGCCGGCGGTGGTACGGGACGTCTTGTATCTGCTAGATAGATTTAGTGGATACGTGAGTTTGTCGTTAATAATAATAAAAAAAAGATTGATAGGGTGTTTTGTGATTGAATAATATCTCATTAATCATCCTTGCTTGTAGAAGGTGATTAGACGTAGGTTGATGTCATTAGTTGTAAATGTTTAATTTGAAAGATTAATGGTTTGAATAAACTATATGTTTAGTTTGATGTGTAGCCTTCTAGTTAAATTTTGTTTGGTTCGAAACTTTGTGATAAAGATGCGTTGAGGCTCGCGAGCTAAATTTGAGTTGACAGCGTTAGATTCTCGCGGATTAGAAAACTTGCTTTCGTTATATATCAATGATCTTTACTGACTTGAGAACTTGATGTCCTGAACTGAGATTTGGATTGTGATTCTAATAGTGAGTTGAATTGGATTAAGATTGTCTGATGATGTAAAACTAATTCACCTTAACATTCTTGATGGATGCCTTATGTCACTAGATGAATTTGAGGGCAAAAACCTTGAAAATGGGCAGGAACTTTTAGTTCATGTGTTACTTAAATATTGAATCGTTTTGGTTTCAGTGAATCAAACAGTCAAGTTTCAGTCAGATGCATACTCAATCAGAACTTCTAACTGGATCAGCTTCTGACTCTGTCAGATCTTACCAAATCAGTATAATCAAACAGCCCTTTAGTCTTATGATGGTTACCCTGGTTTTCACTTGTCTTACATAGTGAAATTGTTTTATCTCACAACTTTAAATACTCGTTCCACGAGTCTTCACTTGCGTCCTACCCAAGGTGCGCTTTCGTAGTGTAACCAAGGTGGCCACATGTGTCGATCTTTTGTATAAATCGAGGCCGACTAACATGGAAACGATGCCCAAACATTTTATAATTTCATACGACGGCGGCATACATATAAAGTTATTATATATATAACAAAGAACAACTACAACAACAGTTTTTCTATGCTATTGGCTAGGTTATTATTTTTCCTTTTTTACGTTTGTGATTTTTGTTGATTTTACATGTAAGTCTTTTGGTCAGGGTACATGTTGTTTACCGGCCTTCTTTTCCTTATTGTTGAACCATCTATCTCAGCTTTTTATGTTCTTTTTTTTCTTCTTATTTTGCATTCTACTTTATTTATAACAAATAATAATGCTAACATTTAATTATAACAACAGTTATAAAGTTAAAAAGAACATTTGAACAAAATCAGGTGGCGCGAATATATAATCATTCCCAAACGAATGTTAGCCGCTACATGATTCCGGTTAATTCAAACACGCCTTGTAACATGACACTAAGAACTCTAGTGGTACCGTATGAACTTCACGCCAACTTATACTGCATGCACGTAAAGTTTCTCATCCTTAAATGAGGCGAAAGAAGAGGAGGATGATGAAGAGGAGAATAACAAATCCATAATATTTTATCGAGTTATAGAGAAGTATTAACGTTTGTGGAGTAGAAGTTGTGAAAAATCGGGTTAGGTGAGTTTGTCTTTATGATGTAAAAGTTATAAAAATAAAGAAAAATTTGTTCAACATAATTGTACAAGGCTACTCCTCAAAAACTCACGCACTTTCACCACTATAAGCCCGTTTAATACCATACCAACGCCCCAAACCCCGTAGGGGTAGCACGGTGTTCACCACGCCTCAGGGCCACGACACACCCATACCCCACCCATTAGTACACATACCCTCACGAGCAAGCACATTCTCATTCAGGTATGATGTGAGCGTCTCCAAGTGATTAAAATGGGTATACCGGTATGAATACTCATTTACTTTTGGCTTTTGCCGGGTCAAGAGTTTGAGAAGAAATGTCAGTAAGGAATTACCGACATTGTAGTGTAAGTGCATCTATGGAGACTTATGTTGTATAGTATCTTTATGTTTTTATGAGATCAAACAACTACTCTAATTCCTTCAATGCTATGAATTATTTGTATGCCATTTAGAGAATTAGAGCTAACAAGTTTAATATATCTGCTTCTGAATAATAGATTCGGTATATATATAATCTCCAACAGGACGAACTAAAACATTTGAATGAAAACGATTCTAGTCAACAGGTTGATTGGTCTAGCTAAAGTCACACAAAGTATGTTTCCAATGCATGAAACTCATATTAGTGTTGAATAATTGATGTCGGCCCGAGTGTGGATGAACAAACTTTAGTCTTTTTGGAGACCCAAGACCGCTTATTAAAAGGGGCTTCACTGAAATGGCCATAACTTGAGCTAGAAGTCTCCGGTTTGGGTCATCGTTTCAGCCCAAAAACAGCTTATTTTAAGAGTTATTTTAATTTTTGTCTTATTTTTACATTTTGTTGGACTTTGCGTTTGATCCAGTTTTTGGCCCGTTTATGTTTTGTGACTCATTCGACTTTAGTTTTGTTTCTTTATATGCGTAAGGGATTGATGAAAGATCATTGAAGTTTATAAAAAAAATCTGTTTTTCTCTCTATCACGGTTTGTGTTAGTGTAAACCCTGATATTGGTATTCTTTATAAATCAACGATAGTTAAAAGAATTGTTCCTGGCATTCTCGTGAATCAATAGGTGATAGTTAAAAGAATTGTTCCTGACATTCTCGTGAATCAATAGGTTTAATTATCTATATTTCTGTTTCCGACTACATCAATAATACATTTCTTATAAAAAATATTTTACATACTAACTATCTATAAAAGATTTATGAGATAAATATCAAATGTCAACCGTACCACATACCATAAGGCAGTCACAATGAGACTCCGTCTTTTCATTATATTTATATGTATTAATGTATGTACAAATACATATTAACCATAACACTAAAAGGTTACTGATTCACCCACACGTCCCAGTTGGAATCTCTTCCCCCACCAGATTTTCCATCTTTTCATTTGCTTTTTTTGGTTGTCTGCCACACACATAAGTACATAACACATTACTTTGTTTCATTTCTTATTTTATACATTTTATAATTATTATTAATTTCTAACATATTTACCCTTATAACATTTAATATTTTACGATGTTTTTAATTATATCTACTTGTCACTATATAATTCATTCAAAACCAACGAGGATTAAATATAATATACCTAAAATTTTAATTCGTATAACATAATGTTTTTAAACTTTGAACATACTGTTGTGACATGTTTATTTTTATTTATATCTACATATGAATTTTATTCAAGACCAAACCATCATAACTCGCAACCAAAACCCCCTTTGGATTTTTACCCACAAGAAATTACTATTTTCTTAATCTAACTATACCATTTTGTCATGTTCATCTCTACCAATATTATGATGTAAATTTTATCTAATACCGAGCCACCACAATCCACGGTTAAATTATTAAAATCACTAGTTTATATTTAACATGTCATCAATTTAAACTTTAACCTATATACAAAACTTTCCGTTATTTGCATTGCTCCCCCTCTTTGTCTTTAAAGCTGGTTTAGTTTTGTGGGTGCCGACATAAGGTTTGGGTTTTGTCTCTTCCCTGTTCGGTGATAGAGAGATAGAGAGAGGTGGTCCGACCGCCGTTGAGGATGCTTCGAGTGTTGCCGGGAGCGGTCGTCGGCCAGCAACTCCCACGGCCTTCATTAATTAACATATATGCAACTGTGATTATATGGAGCCTTGATTACTTAACCTACGTCAAGTTTAAACGCAAAGCACGAGTTAGAAAACAAACTAGTTAAATTTATAGACCAAAACTGCACACCATCGGGATAGCCCAAAATCCCAAATGTTAAACCTCACTGCTAGCCCATCTCATGAATCACGACCCACACAAAAACCTTAAACCCAATCAGCCCATTAACCAACTCAAACACAACTCATCACAAACTCACCCAAAACACCACCACGTACGCAAACAACAAACGTACACCTCGCCACGTGTCCTCCGACACCTCCTCAACACCAATCCTTTTTCTTCATTAACCTCCAACAATTCTATCTTCAACCCATTTCAAAACGATCTCAATAACAATAACATTAATAATAATAATAATAATAATATAATAATAATAATAATGGCATCAAACCTTACTCCTGCGTACGCATACACCGTCGTTTACGTCAAAGACGTCGCGAAATCCGTGGAGTTTTACGGCAAAGCGTTTGGTGCATCCGTTCGTCGTTTAGACGACTCCCACAGGCAAGTTAAAATTAAACACGATGAATTTGATCTCGTAATCCATGATTTATTGATTTTGATTGTTTTTTATGTGTGTTTTGTGTGTTAGATGGGGCGAATTGGAAAGCGGACAAACGACGATTGCGTTTACGCCGGTGCATCAACACGAGACCGATGATTTAACCGGTGAGGTGCAGGAACAGAAGTCGAAAAACCGGAGGAATCAGCTGGAGGTTTGCTTCGCTTATGCGGATGTTGATGCTGCTTATAAGGTGTTTAGTTGATTGAATAATTTTTGTTGTGAAAAAATTGGTGTTATGTTCAAAGATGTATGAGTTTTGATATGTTTTTGAGAATGTTTTGGAATATTAAAGATAAACTTTTAATGATCATTAAAAAACCAACAAACAGACATGAAACAAACGTACTTTAAATGAAACAAACGTACTTTAAATGAAAAAAGAAAAAAAAATCAAAGAACCAGTGTCGCCACTCAATTATTTGCATAGTGTCTTTTATGACGAAAAGTACTAAAGGAACCTCCAAAAACCATAAAATCATAAAAGACAAGTATTAGTATTGATTTGGTAAATTTGTTAAGGTGTTTTATCATGATTCTTTTTTATTGTGGAGTTGCAGAGGGCGGTGGAGAACGGGGCGGAGGCAGTGAGCAAGCCGGAGGAGAAGGAGTGGGGTCAGAAGGTCGGTTATGTCCGCGATATCGACGGCATCGTGGTGAGGATGGGGAGTTTTGTCAAGCAGCAGCGTTGAAGGAGGTGAATGGTGATCGTAATAGTAATGGTAATGGTAATGGTGGTGGTGTTATGTGTTATATATGTTTTCGTACATCTGTAATTGTTGTAATTGTGTTTCTTGTTCTTTTGTGTTGTTTGATTTTAGTTTCTTCTGTTTAAGTGGTTGTTCAGATTTAAGAAATGATAATTTTGTTTTACATATATAAGACATGTGATAATGTGTTTCACGTCAATACTATTTTATCATCATTTCTTCGGATGGTTTATCATTGAATTTCTTGTACACGGGCTTTGTCATTCTATATAACGAACCTTTGTTAAAATTTAACATGCATCTTCCATACTATACATTGAAAGTTCATTGAGCTCAATATTTGTTACTCAAACATGCATCTAATGTTGCATTATCTCCACCTGTCAACAATATGATACATTTCTATACCGGTTGATAAATTTTGATACATTCATTCACCCACCCCCACCTTGTATGCCTAGCATGTCTTACTAAGTCGACACGGGATGATGTTCTCGGGAACAGGTTTCCCGAGAGCTAACCTTCCCAAAACTAGGGTGGCGTTCTCGTTTTTCTCTGGACTCTGATCCAACCTTCAGATCATCTTTTTTTTTCTTTGTGTTTAATCCCACAGTTTCTTCGTCACCATGATCTTTACCATAGGCAAAGGATAATAAGGGATAATAGGTGCTAGGGGCAAACATTTTTTATTTTTTATCAATAGTGTTAATTTTTGATCAGTACTTCGCCCCCTAAAAAAATTAGTTTCTGTTAGAATTGGTTTCCTTGCCCTTTTCCATTCAATACCATCCCATAAATAATTCCATTCAATACCATCCTATAAATAATTCCATTCAATACCATCTTATAAATAATTACAAAGGGGTAAACTATTTTTGGTTACAAAATAACAGATTTCCTAAACATAAGCGATTAACTCTATCCATGGCATATATATCGGCTATTATACCCCCTACAGTCGAAGCGAGAGGAGATTGGATGCTGAGACTGGATCTGAAATACTCGAAGAGTATGCGTGGCGGGCTTTTAGTGAAAATATCCGCAATCTGATATCTAGATGGGACATGTAAAATGCGGACCTGACCACATTGAACTTTCCCACGGACGAAGTGAATATCAATCTCGATGTACTTGGTTCTTTGATGTTGCACTGGATTACCGGACAAGTAAATGGCACTAACGTTGTCACAGTAGACCAGTGTGGCACAAGGAAGAGGGTGATGAAGTTCGAGTAATAAATTGTGTAACCAACAGATCTCAGCCACAATGTTGGCTACCCCACGGTATTCTGCTTCTGCACTGGATCGAGAGATGGTGCTCTGATGCTTTGAGGACCAAGAAATGAGATTATCTTTGTAGTAAATCTAGTAACCACTTGTAGATCGTTTGGTGTCAGTGCAGCCGACACAGTCTGGATCTGTGTAGGCTAGTAAAGATGGAGATGTAATTTGATTGATGGTTAGTTCAAAAGAAGAAGTACCTTTAATATATCTAATTATCCTTTTCAAGGCATTCCAGTGGTCTGTCCGTGGAGCTTGCATGCGTATATATTTACTGAACCGCATACGAGATATCAGGACGAGTGAATGTGAGATACTAAAGAGCACCGACTAGACTTCGATAAAGGATGGGGTCATGAAAAGGGTCACTCGAGACTGCACTTAACTTAGCATTTGTGTCAACTGGTGTGGCTACTGGGTTGCAAGAAGGCATGCCGACCCGGGCAATAATATCCACGACATAGGAGTGTTGTGTGAGGAACATGGTGTTGTTGTTTCTGGTAACCGAGATCCCAAAAAATAACTGAGAGGGCCAAGGTCCTTCATTGCAAATTCAGATGCAAGTTTAGTCATGAGTTGTTGTCTGAGAGTTGCAGATGAAGTAACCAAAAGGATGTCGTCCACATATAGTAACAAGTAAGTAGTGTCATGTCCCTGATGGAGTGTAAAGAGAGAAGCATCGCATTTGCTGTGATGAAAGCCCATTGTCAGTACATAATTGGTTAACCGTTGGTACCAAACTCGTGGTGCCTGTTTAAGCCCGTAAAAAGTTTTTTTAAGTAAACAAACATGGTCTGGGAAATCTTTGTTGCGAAATCCTATGGGTTGGTGCATGTAGACAGTCTCATGGAGAGTACCATGTAAGAAGGCATTAGTAACGTCCAGTTGATGAATGGGCCATGATTTAGACATGGCAAGGGAGAGGACTGTACGAATAGTGGCTGGTTTAACCACGGGACTGAAAGTCTCACCACAATCCACTCCCACCTGTTGAGATCGACCATCACAAACCAATCTTGCTTTGTACCTTTCCAAACTGCCATCAGACTTAAATTTGTGCTTAAAGAGCCACATGCTACATATAATGTTCATATTAGATCTGTGAGGTACCAACTCCCAAGTTCCGTTTTTAATAAGTGCATTGTACTCGTTGGTTATGGCAGAGTACCAAACCGGGATGGACAAGGCATGGGTCGGGTTTGTAGGAATAGGGGTGATAGACTCGGTGGCAGTAGCGGTGTGGAGGTTTAGATGGTGTTTAGGTTTGACAATACCACTCATGGAGCGAGTGTGTATTGTACGAGTGGTAGATGTTTCTTAGTTTGGAGATTAAAACATTTGTATCCTGACTAGGCTCGATGATTTCCACTGAGTCGGTAGATGTTTTTTTGGTTCTAGAAAGAGGCTTGAGATGAAGGCACGACGGCTACCGACTTTTCTGTCGGATCTGTGGTGATGGCGATGGCGGTAGATCTGATGGTCGCTTTGCCTCATCTATGGGGTTGAGGTGGAGCGGATTCTCGTCTTCTACCGGTCAGGGGTGGTGGCGGCAGTGGTGCGACCACCATAGTTACCACTTCGTTGTCGTGCCTCTCTAGTACCTATTTAGGTTTTCAAACAATTAGATCTACCAGTGTGCTCTATTTTGGCATTTACATGTTGTTGTTGATGATTGCGCGATGGGTTTGCATGTTGTGCCACGCTGTGGCCGACCGCATACGGCATGTCTGGTTTCCTCCAATGGTCCGAATTCGTTCTACCGTTGAGGTTATCGACTGCTTTTGGTTAGCATTCCGTCAATGATGATGAAGATTAACTCATTTGAGACTTTTGTGGTTGCTTGTCACTGTTGGTTTGATGTTCATCACATGGTATTTCTTTTTTCGGTTTTCCTTTGTTTGATGGTAAGTGGTTGATACATCTATAAGAAAATAACATGCCGATGATGATGAACATCGCTTCATTCGAGACTGATGTCGGGTTTGGTTAAAACTACGACTATGTTTGTTGTATCGTTGTATTGATGCTTATGAGCATTGACATGTCGATGATGATGACCTTTTGCTCATCTAACACTGATTTGGCTTAAAACCTGTTGGTTCGATAGTTCCTTTGGGTATGTTGGTGTTTTGGTGCTTGGTTTGAATTTAAAGGGCTGTGATAACATACTGGAGTGGTGTTGGTTGTTTTGACATGGCTACCGTTCTGAGCCAAAGCATGATGATTATTATGTTTCAAAATGTTTTAGTTTGTTGTGCGCGCAGATTGAACATACTAGTTTGTTTTGAAAACATTTTAATAGCAGTTTTACTTGAGTCTTACTAATTACTAATTATTGATGATTGAAATTTTGAAACCCTTTAGATCAAATAGTCAATTTCCATCCAGAACACCTACAACCAAATTGTGAATTGGTTTACAAACTTATTTTAATCTCAATTATTCATATACATTACTATAATGTTTTTACACTTTACTTACCTTAATTTTATATTGTTCGAAACACAAGAACACCAATAGGTGGTTAACATATGATGTTTCCTATATCATTCTTTTAAAAAAAATTACTTCTTTTTTTTCACTATATATGTCTTGTACGTAACATCTTTTTTCCTCCTACACATCTGACTTGAGCTTCATAGGGTGTTTCCGAAGCTTTCTCTCGCAATCACCCTCTAATGTGTTTTTTGTTGTCACAAATTGGATCTAAGCTTGGGAGTATATTGAGAGGCCGGATAAAAATGAACCTAAAACTATACCAACCCAAAACGAACCTGTTAAACGACAACTATACCAACCCAAATTTGGACATAGAAACACATGCTATTATGATCCACACTTTTTTGCACCATGTTTTTTCTTGAAATCAAACTTGTATATAATAAATAATCTTATTCACGTATATTCGCCTAAATCTATAGGCTATATGTTCGTATAGTTGGTAAATATTGATGATTAAATTTTTGTTAAATTTTACAATTTTATGTTAATATTTAAACTATGTAATAACTATACTTAAGTGTTAAGCAATTAAAGGTTTTAAAAGTTTATGTAATTAGAAGTTTTAAAAAACTAAAAAGTCTCGGTAGGATGTAAAAAGTTATAATATTATAGGAACAAAAGATGCAGTAAATATAATTATTAAAAATTCTAAAAAAAATCAGGATAAAACTTAAAAGTAGAAACGAGAGACCGTGGTGTGACCACGGTAGTCGCTGATCTGCAAGGAGTCCTTTGTTGTGGGTCATGGTCAAAACATAATAAAGTGGTTTACAGAAAAAGAAAACGTTTTCGATTCTTGAGCTCTTTTGTTCTTTTCGAGTTTTTTCTTCCCATTTTTATTGTCGGGTACACATGACAAAAAATAATACTTATGTTATTAAAAAAGTACGCTATACTAATTTTTGCCAAATAGTTATAAGGAACTTGTTTCAAATAAAGATTGTGTTTGAAATTTTGAGTGAAAGCATAGTGATTATAATAATAGAATTGATTAGAATAAAAATTATATGTTTGGCACTAATAAAAAAGTTAATATTGAAATTAACTAATTGGTATCAATTCTTGTAAATAAGTTTGAACTAGTATAAAACTCTCTTTGCTTTTGTTGGGTGCGTAAAACCTTATCAAGTGTTATCAATGACACAACAACTGAAAGTGACAACGAACACCGAAAAAACCCGTATTAAAAATAAATACAAAGATTATAAAATCAAACGAAAGTAAACGTAAAAATATTGAACCATGTAAGTGAAATGTAAAATATATAAAATAATAACTAAGTCAATCTAGAACCCAGCGCGTTGCGATAGGGTTGTTAAACTGGAAAAAATAAGGGTAAAAATGTTTAATTACACCCACATGTTGCGGTATGTATATAGTATGAAAAGTATGTGGGATTAAAGATGAAAATAAAAAAATATTAGGGTTAAATTGCTAAAAATGTAAAATTAGTAGGTTAAAATGAAAAGAGTTAAATTAAAAAAAGACAAATGTGGATACAATATACTAAACGTATAATACAACCCACTAAGCATATCAAAGTTGACAATTAGTATTACATATATACGTGTATATGTTTAAAAAAAGAGAAAAATGTATGATTAGTTAAAAAGTATATCATTCCTAGGTTGGAATAGATAGTAAAGGTAAACAAAAATGGATCTGTTTTCTTCTGAGTGATCATGTCTCAAACGAAATTGAAGATTCGGTTCATTTTAATTTACAAGTCTTTATAAAGTTAATGGTAAAGAAGGTTTTAAGTAAATTTATATGATGAGTGATTTCTCTAGAGCTATATAATTATTTATTAAATTCTAAAGGAAGTGTTCTCGATATTAATATATGTTTGAATTTGCTTAAATCAATTCAACTAAAAACTAAGTAATTAGAAGTGATAATGGTATGAAATATGTCAATAGTAGTTTTACAGATTTTACAGTTAATGAGCATGGTATACCTTTATAAGAAACTTTGGTTGTTCGTGTTTTTTAACGTGATAAATTGTAATGATAAAATTATCAAAAAATTATTTGTTTTCTAAAGATCTAAAGTTATATTAAACAATTTATCATTTCTAAATATGTGATTCTCATAAATGATTACTATAAGAATAGAGTTACATCAACTATTTTTTTAAAACTTTGAACTGTTTTGAATAACTAAGTTTTTTTAAAAAAAGTGAAAACAATACTATTTTTAACGATAAATTTACCATACTTCTACTTTTAAGTTATACAATTTATATTATATCTGAGTTTGAATCCAAAATCTTCTCTTTAAAAAGAAAATCTCTACGAAATGGGTAGCCTGTGTCGACGAAAAAAAAATACTTGTATACCATTTGATGAAGAAAAGAGTACCTACTACCTAGAGTGATAAGGATATACCAATATATGGTGGTAAAAAACAAAAGACTTTCTGCAACACCTGGTGATGAAATAGTAATGGGTTTGGAACTTTGGATTCTCCTAAGGACTAAGGGTGATGTTCAAAGTTTTGGTTAATCTTGTGAAGTTAAAAAGTTTTAAAGTTTTCTACACAAGTGTCTTTTCCTAGCAAGTTAGAGCATTTAAGGTTAGTTTTTATATTTATGTGAATGTATTTTTGACAGAATGATTGTTAACGGTCGTGAGCGAAACATAGATAAATTATTATTGTTTATATATATATATGTGAAGAATTATTGTTTAATCTCTATAAATGTTTTAATATGTTTAAAAGTTGTTGTGAGTAAAAAGGAAAGAAAATATAATAATAAAGTATAAAAAATATTATTTAATTATAAATAAAAAAATAATTTTTATTATAATTATAAAAATAGAGATAATAAACATGATTTTTATTATAATTAGAAAAGATAATGATGTGATTTTTATTATAATTATAAAAACAGAGATAAAAACAGAGATATACAATCTGAAGTTACTAGTTGAGTGACACAATCAAAGATAATGCTTGTATTTTAATGATTCTTTCTTGTACTTCAAACGTTGATTGTTATGTGTTTGATTAGTTTAGCGGTTAATAAAGATTGCATAAGTTTTAGTTAAGTGTTGTTTTTTATTTACCATCAAGCTATCATATCGAGGATAAATAGAAAAACTATACAACTAAAACACAATTTTTGCCACTTGTGTTAAACCATAGGTATTAAACATAACAACAGAGTTTATCACCTTAAAATAACACATTACTATTAAAAACAATTAAACACAATTACGTTATCATTTTTAATATATATATATATATATATTATTTATAAACAAAGAGGTTCTGAACTTTCTGATAGGCCAATAAAGTAAGATTCCATTAAATATTACACTTCCAAGATACATAACACCGACAAGTTACAACTACAACATCAACACACTCAAACACAAAAACTAAACTATTTTATTATTCCCAACACCCTAAAACCCCATCTCGTCGCTAAAACCATTAATGACAGAATATCACTTTCAGCTCCCGTGGCGACACACACTCATGCATTAGCGACGGACTGTCATGCGCGTAGGTAAATGTCGCAGGACACGCGTGTTTATAAAACTGCGACCACTTTGACGGTTTGCACGTTTGTGGACTGTTGTAATGACCACGGCAACAAAGGTCGTCAGAGTTAAACGCCTCACACCCACTTTTACACGCTACCACACGTCCGTCAGCGTGTTTTTGCAGTGACCAGGGACACGTGGCCAGCAGATCAGCTTTACAACCGACCACTGGACACGTGCCTTTACCCTCATGGGGGGTCACTGTCATAGGGATATTAAACCCATCCACTAGACTGACAGCATATGATGACTGGTCAGTGTGACTGTGGTGGAGACTGAACTGGGCCAGGGTGGCGGGGGTAGCGCCACCCAGGCCGTTACATTCCAGTTTTCCACCACAGTCACCAGTGGCACACGTGAAGTGACCGTTTTTGTTGACGCAGTTGGTACGGCCCCATAAGCGGCCGGACCAATGGGTGGTGGGGGCGGAGAAGGAGCGGTGGGAGTGGGGGTTTAGGGCGAAACCGCCCCGTTCGAGAACGGGGTGGCCGGCGTTCGGTTGGATCGCCGGCCAGACGGTGAAGGGGCAGTTGTTTACGACGGTGAGGATCATGGTGGCGTAGGAGAGGGGAAGGAGGAGGATGACGGTGAGTGCGACGGTGGAGAGAGAGTAATGTGTAGCCATGGTGGTGGCGGTGACGGTGGCGATGGTGGTGGTGTGGTGGGTGTAGAGATATAGAGGGTGTATATATAGGCATGGTGAGTTGGTAGTGTTTGTTACTTTGTTTCAATATTGTATTTATTTATTTATTTATGTTAAGTTAGTGACAAAATAAAATAAGTGGTAAAAACTGGCACTCTGGTCCGCCTCTCGTGGGCCTTGGGGTTCTCGTGGTTTCGTGTTGTACGAAATATTAGTAATCTTATATTTTTATGTTAGTTATATTCAATGTGCTATGAATATGTAAATAATTTTATAATGTTTGATTTTTGCAAAGTAATTTAGCAAGTTGTTTGGGTTTGTCGCGTAGGTAGGTCGTAGTTAAAGTGTAGATATGTTAATCAGGTTGATGAATTATATAAATTGGTTAAACGGGTTGACAGGCAGACGTTTTAAACGTCAATAGATCGACTTGTTTTATGAGTATTGAAAATTTGTTTATTAACAATAAGTTGCTGTAGAGAATTATGAAGAGGCTGAAACAACCAAAAGTCCTCCTTCAAACTTTGTCTTCAGCTGTTTTCAGACTTTCTTTTCAGCTGTTTTCAGACTTTCTCTTCAGCTGTTTTCAGACTTTCTCTTCAGCTGTTTTCAGACTTTCTCTTCAACTGTTTTCAGACTTTCTCTTCAGCTGTTTTCAGACTTAGTCTTCAGTTGTTGTCTTCAGCTGTTGTCTTCAGACTTAGTCTTCAGCTGTTGTCTTCAGACTTAGTCTTCAGCTGTTGTCTTCAGACTTAGTCTTCAGCTGTTGTCTTCAGCTGTTGTCTTCAGACTTAGTCTTCAGCTGTT
>BJCM01084111.1:0-15333 GCA_018326385.1 Flaveria bidentis
TGTACCCAGTCTCAATAGCATTCCAGAGATTTGTATCCACTCCATTAAGATGAATTTCAAACCGTTGCTTCCATTGAGGAAATTCATCAAGAGACAATAACTTAGGTGGTTTATTATGATTCCCTATCTCATTTTCCAAGAGCAACAAGTTCTGGATCCTAGAATCCTTCCCTGCTGAGAATGCATAGTTCTCTGAGTCCATAATATATTTGTATTAAACTTGAAAAACCAAAACTGTATGTGCGACTGGAAGAGGCGACTAGGGGACGACTGAAACACAATCGTGCGATTGAAGTTAGTCGTACGAATGAACAGACCGACTGAGTCAATCGTGCGATTGAACAAGCATTTGAGTTCAGTCGTGCGATTGAAAGGGTGATTAGGACTGTTGTGCGAATGAACAGACCGACTGAGTCAATCGTGCGATTGAACGAGCGATTGAGTTCAGTCATGCGATTGAACTTAATTCAGAAGAAACGCCCTCCATCTTGAATTTTTTTAAGAATTTCTTTGACATACTTCTCCTGATAAATAAGAATTCCTTCATCCTTTTGTTCGAATTGCAAATCAAGGAAAAAGCACATCTCCCCCATCATGTTAATGTCAATTTGACTTCACATGACTTCCTCGAATTCCCTGCATAGCTTAGGATTGGTGGATCCAAAAATATTGTCGTCAACATATATTTGCACCATTAACATCTCACCATCCACTTTATTTTTTAATAAAGTCAAATCAATCATCCACGTGAAAAACCATTGCTCAGAAAATATTGTTATAGTGTCATACTAGATGCGAGGAGCTTGATGTAAAGCATAAAGAGATTTATCAAGCTTGTATACTTTATCTAGAAAGTTCGGATACTCACCTCGTGGTGGTTGACACACAAAGATCTCTTCATCGATGTCTCTATAAAGAAAGTCATATTTAACATCCATCTGATAGACTTTGAATTACTTGTGTGCAACATGAGCAAGAAAAATCCTCAATGCTTTAAGACAGGCTAAGGGAGCATAGGCTTCCATGTAGTCAATCCCTTTTTCTAGAGCCAATCCTCAAACCACCTGCCTAGATTTATTCCTTACCATAATTCCACAATTATCAAGGCTTGTTCTTGAACATGCGTTTTGTTCCAATTAGGAATTTGTTTGGAGGAAGAAAGACAAGCGTCCACACTTTAAGTTTCCTAAATTTTGAAGCTCCAATTACATGGACTCAACCCAACATGAATCCTGAAGAGCTGCATGAACATTCTTTGGAACAATTTTGGATATGAAACAAGAGAATAAGCACACGTTTATCAAACCAGATAGACTCCGTGTGCTAACCCCATTATTAATGGATCCAATTATGTTATCATGAGGATGATCTTTCATTGAAATAAAATCTGTGGTTAATGGTAATGGATTGGATTTAGGTGGGCTAACGGATTTAGATTATGTAGGTAATGGAGAAGAAGATGGAATAGGTTGATCAGGTTGGGAGGATGGAAATGTTTGAGATGGAATAGAGGTTGTGTTGAAGGAATAGATGTTGAAGTAGATGTGGTGGAATGTCAAATGATAAAGATGATGGAAGGTCAACTGAGGTTGGATGGTCAAATGATGAATGGGAAGGTACTTGAGGAACTTGAGGAAGTAGAGGTAATGGATCAAGTGGAATAATGTTTGTTTGAAAATTTGCGAAGGACACATAATCAAAAACTAGAAGATTGAAGGAGTTGAAAATAGTATTGGAATCAAAGAACCATGGAGGTTCTATTCTAACATCAGAAGAATTAGATTCCTACCAATTAACATAAAATGATTCTTGCACAATACGTGTTCTCTTGTTATACACCCGATAAGCATTTTGAGAGGATGAATAACCAATGAAATAACACTCATCCAACGCAACTCCAAATTTCATATTTTGTTCATGACTGTTCAGCAAGGTACACAAGCATCCGAATACACGAAAGAAATCAATCATTCGCTTCCTTTTATGAAACAATGCATAAGAAGACTTCATCTTGTCCTTCACAATCAAAACCCGATTTAGGACATATGATGCATAATTCACAGCATCGTCCTATAAAATTATTAGAAAAGAAGATTCGATTAATATGGTACGAGCAGCTTTTAATAGGGTGCGATTCTTTCTCTCAACAACACCGTTTTGTTGAGATGTTCAAGCTGCACTGAATTACCTTAAAATTCCTTTGTTTGCATAGAAGGAGTCAAAGATGTGATTTCTGAATTCGGTGACGTTGTCACTTCAAATGGAAAATAAGTTTGTTTTGTTTATTGTTTCGATTTATAGAATTAACTTCTGCACCTATTCAGCAACTTCTCCTTTATGAGCTAAAAATCTCATTTATGAGAAGTCATATGTAACAACAAGGCAAAAAAAATTCTTAGCAATTGACTTTACACTGATTGGGCCAAATAAATTAGTATGCAACAACTCGAGAGGATTAGAAATGCTATTTTCAAGGTTTAGTTTTTGAGGTTTCTTATGTTGTTTTCCTTTAGCACAGGCCTTACATTTCAAACAACAGATAAATATTTAATGTTAATCCCCTAACAAATTTATTTTAACCAATTTGTTAATATTATTGAAATTAACAAGACCCAATCCGTGATGTCACAAAAATAATTCAGAGGATGAAGATTTAGATAGAAGGCAAGTGATAGTGGAAGTTGATTCTTTGGATACCATATCAAGAAGATATGTATCATTCTTTCTCAGAGCTTGCATAAGCACCATCTCCTAAGGAATATAAAACCCAGATTTCAGAAATAAACTATCATTTGGGAGCAATAACACAGGAAT
The DNA here is from genome assembly GCA_018326385.1 of Flaveria bidentis. Taxonomy (NCBI): domain Eukaryota; kingdom Viridiplantae; phylum Streptophyta; class Magnoliopsida; order Asterales; family Asteraceae; genus Flaveria; species Flaveria bidentis. Next base: position 2,815 of record BJCM01084111.1, read on the forward strand.
GTCATAATCAAAGATCTGAGACACTCAAAAGATTGAAAGCAAACTATGGCACAAAATTAACTTTCTCCAAAGTGAGAGATTCGTTTGATACCACTCCTTGACTAATCATCTTACCACCTTTCTTGTCACTAGCGAATGCTATTACCATCCATCGATGAAGCGATAATTTGTCAATATTTATTCAACCCGGTCATATATCTACGGCATCCACTATCAACATGCCAAAAACTATTTATGGCTTTAGTGGATGACTCCTTCAAAAATAGAGTGATCAACTGAACCGATTGAAACACCAAGTTTGGACAACTTTAGGTTTAGGAACACAAGATTTTATTGAAAAAGAAACTATTAACAATGTGAGTTAATCTACTACCAAAAGAATTCTTATGCACATGTCTATGATGGAGCTCTGGATAGTTTTTAACTACATGACAATGTTTACCGAATCTAAAGCGATGGGATTTTAAACTAGGTCTATAATACATTAAATCAAGGATTCTATCTATGCATATTTCCTCATAACACTCAGATAAGCTAAAATCATTTATCACTATATGTCTAATACATTTCTCTAGTTTAGATTTTTTCTTTTAAAGAATGATTATTTACAAATGTTGATGCATCATGATATGAAGTACATGTGGTACTTGTACCACTTGTGCTTTCACTAGAAAATGATACTATCCTTTCATTAGATTATGAAATGTTTATAGGGATAAAAGATGGAATGGGATGAGAAAAAAAAATTTTCAAAGCTGTTACTTTTAGTTTTATCTTTATAATTGATAATAGAATCATTCACAACCTCATTCATACAAGCATTTCAAGCATCATCATTACATCTGAAATCATTAAATAAAGAATTGGAACAACCATTTGAACACACTGAGTCAATGTCTCAGACATACTTTTCAGAATCAATAACATTACTTAAATTAAAACTATTATATAAAATAGAGAGTTGACGTTTAGGTGTTCTAAAACTGTTGCACTTACGTCCACTCATCGGTCCATAACCATACTCCTCATACACGTCCTTAGGATTAACACCTTCTAAACCTCCAAACAAACTATTAGTATCTGTTTGAATGAAATCATTTGAATAGTGGGGATCTAGCATTGGTTAATAATAGTAAGTACTAAGAGGAGGATAAACTGAAGCATTTTATAACCCAAACCTATTTCAATCATAGACCCTGTTGTGATTTACACAAATTGTCATGTTTCATTCCTAAAATTGTTCATTTACCAAAATTTGATTGAAGTTTACTTGTTTCAAGTTCAACAAGAATAATTCTTTCAGTCAAAGTATTTATTTCAACATTTCTTTCTAAAAAGATTCTTTTTAAATGATCATTTTCCTTTAAAGCTTCATTTATATAAACAAAATATTTTGACTCATTTATTTTAAGCTCATCATTCATTTGTTTTAAATCTTTTTGATAGTCGAGAAACAATTGATTTGCTTTATATGCACCAAGAAACCTAATCTTACAAGCTGGAGAGCACATATCTTGTATTACCTCATAAAGGAGACCCATCACCACCTTCTCTACTGCTAAGACTTTTTCACATTGACACACTGGAGTACTCTTATTGTTTTCCTCAATAGTGGATGTAGTAGCATGCTTCTCCTTACCCTTCTCCTCTCATTGTTTCCCAATTAAATTCACCTTCTTACCTTGAACTTTTTTGAGATCGCCAATCTCCAAATCACCAATTACACTCTCCTTAACACACTTCTTCCTTTCACTCATACTTATTTCTACGGACCTCACTTTCTCCCTTCCTCATCCTTAACATTCTGATGAACTTCATCTTCACTAGTCAATTCTTTGAAAGGATCAAAATCCTCCACATTCTTCCCTTCTTCCATCATCTCAACAACTAGGGATTGATCGATTTCTTTTCTTGTTTCATCACCTGCAGCACTCCAATCAAAACTAGTTATCAATGTTGTCTCTTTTTTTAGTTTACTCTCCTCCTTCTCTCCACTATAGACCAATCTTGGAATTCCTAAGTTGCTTGGGTCAGTAACAATTAGCAACGAAGATTCTCTTTTGAAATGTCGTAATTGGTTGCAGTAAAACATCTCAATTTGGATTTGTAAAAACCCAATTTAGAATTAGAATTATTACATCACTCTTGAACTTTTGTTCAATAAGTATACTTTAGCTGAAGTTGTAGAAACTAACACAATGAGAAAAATACCTATAGTTTCGCTAAAAGAAATTACAGTTTTGCTAGAATATCCTTTGTTTTACCGGATGATTCTAAAAAACTTTTTCAACATTAAATTGAACCAAAATCACTCAAATCTTAATTGAATGAAGATCTGATGATTACCAAAGATTTCCAAACCAAAAACTAACTAATCTCAATCTATTACCTAATCAAATACACTATAATTTGATCCAGAATTGATGACATAGTGATTTTGAACTAAAACAACCCAAAACTCAATCAATCAAGAGCAAAAAGGCTCTAATATCATTTTGTTGGTCCAAATAGATCAATGAACAATAATATTTGTTGACCAAATGGTTCAATATCATTAACTAACACTCAACATGAACATACACTTATGAAGTAGAAACAAATCTCTTCCATAATAAACAAAACATGGAAAAACACAATCAAAGAACAATGGCTTACTATGATTTAATTGAATTCCATCCTTAAGATTACACTTGTAACAAAGATATAACATATTAGGGTTTCTGCAAGATCTGCCTATAATGATTGAAACAATTCTATATATAAACTACATAGTCTCGCTAATAATATCGATGGACAGTGAAAATGTCAGGTCCTTGTCAATTTCTCCTAGCAACTAAACACAATTTTGCCGAGTGATACTGGCCTACTGACTATGGGTGAAACTATAGTTTTGCTGGGCAGTAAAACTCAAAATACAATCTTACATAAAAGTAATCTTACATATGTCCTAATGCATTTAAACATAATCATATTAATAACACTAACCAAAGGTGAGTCCAACCTTTTCTTGATCATTACTTTGTTTTTGTCCAGCCCAAACTTTCCACTGGTTGCATTGCTTGGAAACTTCCTCTTTTTCTTCATGTAGAACTTCTTTGCTTTATGAGTGAGGAAAGACATTTTCTAAATTATCTCAATGTATTCCAGGTCATCTGGTTGGATACAATCCAAATCTTCTAGGGTGAAGAGAAAGTTGTATGTGCTTTAATCAGAAGACAAAAAGGCTTGTGAATCGCTTGTCTATTTGAATGGGCTTCCATGCGTGTGGCTTTCTCTTGCTGTCTCTGTGAAGGTGATGAAAGAACCTTTTTGTGAGTTTTTAGGGTAGCATAAGAGATGATGCTTTGGTTCTCAACAATCCTTTTCAACCATATGGAGGGTTGAACTCAGTTGAATGATGGAGTTACTTGATGAATTTTCCTGTTCATCTCCATCTAGTATCCACTGAGAATACCATATAACTGTGTCAAAGTAAGAGTCTTCAGGTTCTCAGTTCGCTTGATAACAACACAATAATATGTCCATTGATTAGGAAGTGAGGACATGAAATTCTTTACAATGTCCTTATTCTTAAGAGTCAGTCCAACATCCATTAGAGTGTCCACAATCTCAACATTCCTAAAGTATTATTAAGTCATGGTTTAACCATATTTAAACGTGAAGCTTTCAAACTGCTGCTTCAAGAGATCCTTCTTGTTCTGCTTGGCTTCTATTGACCCCTCATACTTACCTTCAGTGCATCCCATAGTTGTTTAGTTGTATTCTTCTTTTTGAAGCCCCTGTATATGAAGTTAGGAAGAGTATCTTGAAAGGTTGTCATGGTTTATTGATCAATCTCTATTCTCTTCTTGTCTTCTTCATTATAAACTGTAGGACCGTTTGAGGGGGTTTGTTCACTTACAACACAACACACAATGAGGAGAGATTGATTTAAGACACTTAACAAATCAAATGGATAACTAGTAACCTGTTACTATGATATTACGAAACACAAGTAATTAAGAGACAGAACAAGAACAAAATACATAAGTGTTTGGTTTTCAAGAATGTTATATATTGCTCTCTAGTTCCTTACAAGTTTTACAAAGCATACATTTAGATACAAAGGACCAGAGATACTTTATACTACATCTCACAGCCAGCCATACTTTGAAGGCCAACTAGATACATGATCTAGACAACAACAAAATCATTATAGAGTCAGAAGGCAGATTGCCTTTTCACTAGTGACTATGACATGCCATTGCTCATATCCTAATATATTACAAAGGATAAAAGTAGATATAGTAGAAAGAAAGAGACTCAAGACCTTAATGTACAGTTTACCAAAAGCATGGATTTTTTCACCAACTTGTGAAAGTTGTTGATTCAAATAGAGTTGCAGCGGAAAGGTGGTCCAACTTTATGGTAAAATGTATATCAGATAAAGCATGTACTCAAAAGTATTTAGAAGAAATATGTGTTTATAAACTGGCTTTAGAAGACTTTGTCTTTGAAGCTTCGAAAGATTTCATGTTTGGCTTTTGGCTTTGGAAGATTTCACACATAGAATATTTTCTAATGTAGAATGTGAAATTTCTGAAGAATTCTACTTCAGCACTTTATGCATGCATGCAGGACAAACTGTTTGGTTGTTTTGGATTGCATCAGCCTTATATGAAACCTTACGAACTCCCCTAGGCTGATGCTACAAAAACACTTGATGACTTCAGATATTGATAGTCCTGATTATGATGATGACCATGCCTCTCTTCATAAGATGATTAGGATCAGTCAGACTTGTCTTCTCATATCAAAGAGATCATGCAGTGGTAGACTGAACATGTCTTTCCATATGTAAATGTTGGTCCATTTGATCATGTTACAGTGCAAATGAAATGAAGAATTGTTTAATATCAAACACACAAACTAAACAAGATGAACAATGAAGATTGAAAACAATAACAACTCATTCAATATAAGACAATGAAGATCATAACAATTAGAAACATTAAAGCACAACGATATTTCTATGAATTTACTGCTTAGAAAAGGTAACTTTCAACAAGGATCAATGATTAAGGTTTTTCAAGCTTACCCTCAATGATAATGATCAAAAACTATATACATCAGTCTTAGTTTCGCAGAGAGTTTCGCTATCAGTGAAACTATTCTGCCGAAACTATAGTTTCACCGGTAGAAACAGTAGTTTCGCTCGGCAGAAATAGTAGTTTTGCTAAGCAAACTAATCAGCTGACTGTGAGCGAAACTATTGCTTTTCTCACAGTTTAGCTGGAGTGCAAAACAACATAAAGCTAATTACATACATAAGGAAACTAACAAAAGACCTATTACAAGCAAAAATAAACAATCTAATCTAATTAACATAAAGCTAATAACAAAAGACCTATTACAACCTATACATGATCTTCAATACTCCCCCTAGGTTGGAACTCACCACCATCACTCGTCTTGATGTATCTTATAAGCTACAATTTCCTCCATTTCCTTTGATTTGTCTTCAACACCTCCCGCAACAACTTCCTTGGGGAATTCAGCAAATGTTTCTCCATGGTTTTTTCTTGCTTCACGAGCCCCTTCGGGATGATCACTAGCTTGCCCAAACTACCTTGTCAAATCTAGTATATGCATGTTCAGATAATCTTGAGCCCTTACTCGCTTTGCAAGCCTTTTCACTTTTGCTCTCACTCCTCTAATCTTATTTGCCACAATCATATACAGACTGGCCTCTTTCCTTGTCTCTTATCCCGCCCCAGCCTTGATATGATTCTCACATAAAACTAGCAAATCTTCATCACAAAAACTAAAGAGCTCCATAGGATCAAATACTTTAAATTATTTACCATTCTTAACTCTTATCACTACCTCCCTCGTGTTATTATCATAGAACCACTTCTCAAAATTGTGTAACTATTAGGGAAGGGGATCTACTAACCTCACTCTGTTCATAGTCTTCGGTGGTTTTACCCTTAGTACAATTCTTCCTTTTCCAGTTTCCCAATCATTGTCTTTCTTTGATCGTTTCTTCTCAACCTTCATGTATCCAAAAGATTCAAAGTTGTCATTTAGGCCATTCTTAATCTCTTTCTCCAAAAGTGAGGCTCGTTCACTAGGATTTGCATTCAGTAATGGCAGATCCGCCAGCCTCCTCAGATCCTATTTAGGCAAGGTCTTGAATGCCTTCCTCTTATGCATGTAGCTAATTGCACCCCCTCTCCCCTTGATCATGAACATCTTGAGGCTAGGGTTATAACACCAACTTATAATCCTCTTATCAGCCTCTTTTTTACTCAACCCTTCCAAGTGTTAGAAAAGGGGAGTTCATTCTTTAATCTCCTTCTCTTTAACGAACCATTCATCTTTATCCATCTCAAAGACATCTTCATCTTGCTCTCCCTTTTTGGCTACATATATCAATGGTCTCTCGTCAACTTCATTGAATTTTAGCTCAAAATCATAATCCACTAGTTGTTCATCGTCCCCTCTTCATCAACTAGCCCTTTTCCTTTTTCAACATCTCATTCAATCGACTTCTCCCTCACAACCTCTTCTCCAACCACATCTTTTTCTACATCAAATCCCATGTTCACAAACCCAGCCTCCAGAATTTCCTCCTCATTCTCCCTACCTTCATCTTCATTCCTTATTTCACGACCTTTCGCACCAGCAGTTGCTGCACTAGATGTGCCCTCTCCTGCCCTGGAGGAAGTACCCACGTTCAAGAATGGGTATTTAGACGTATCAGTTAAATCATCTAACTTAGATTGAGTTAGTTGATTGGGCAGGCTGGCAGCAGCTTTAAATTGAGCAACTTCCTCAAACAACTTCTTCAGCTTTAAGTTTTGATCTACGAGTATCTTTTTCATTCTCTATCACCTCATCTTTTTTCCTTTCCCGCACCTCTTGATTAGTGAGTTTGGTCTTTATCATGCTCAATTCATTTGCTAGAGAGCTGTTAAGGTTACGAATCATATGCTCATCTAAGCTTCCTTTTTCTTCCCTCCTTGGTGTTTTAGTGTATGCTTGATGTCTCTGTTTAGTTCTCTTTTCTGATTCTCCTATATCATCTTTCTTTTTTGATCTTTTTATCTTTTTCAACCCTTATCTCTTCAGCCATTTCATTTACTTCTTCTTCGAAATCATAATCTTTCTCTTTTGCATATCTCTTTCTCTTCTTAGCTGCATCAGTCTGTTATGCTCTAGTTTCTTCAGCATGTTTATTCTCCGACTCGTCCAACCTTCTAATATATTTCCATCTTTCAGGTGGGTACATGTTTTCCCACAGATAGGTGATATTCCAGCTAAAGTCATGTCAGATGGCACAACAGTCTTCAAAATTATGTGGGTTCATCTGCATCAACCTTTTCACCTCCCCATGTCTTGGCACATTTTGAATTAGGTCATCAAAGATCATCTGAAGAAATCTAGGATACAGGATCCACTTATCATTCTTCAGGGCCATCACATTCTCTGTCATACAAGCAAATATCAGTGTCGCAATGTTTGCCTTTTCCCCTCTGCAACATAACACCATAGCTTTTGCTCGGTCTATGCTTAGCCCATCTCATCCAACTTTATGGTGATCTAAACACATAATAAAGACATGGGCAATGAATCTCCATTCATTTGAGAGAAAGGACTTCTTGATCTCTTTTCAAGAACCAAAAGCTAGCCCCTCATATCCCATACTCCTGAATGCTACGAACACCTCAGTATCTGACATAGTAACATGTGCTCCTGAATCTTTCTCTAGTCATAGGATCTGTGAAACTGTCTCAACATTAATAGTCACCTAATTCTCCAAATCTTTAGCAGTTATCCTTTGGGTGTTCCCTCTTGTGTCATACTTAGCAGATCTCCAAAAGTCTTTGATGTGTAGATCATATATGGTAGTAGAATGAGAGATAGCATTGTTGGGTTTTGTCAAATGTAAAACCAAGCTAGTTTAACCATTTAAACAAGAAAAATTACAGCGGAATATAGGTTTAACATGTTGTTTGTAATCTGAAAATTTCACCATTTTAAACCACAAACAAAACCCAAGAATAAGGATCAATAATATATGTGAAATAGTATGCTATCAAAACAAAACAAAAATCATATGGTGTACAAAGGAACAACCTTTCTTGAACAAGTTGTTGAAGATGTATGTGATGAAGAAGATGATGTCCTTGAGTTGCTAGCTTCCAAAGGAGAAGACCTCATGCTTATAATACCCAAAAGCTCTTCAAACACCTAGCTAGTTAGGGAGCTTCACACCAAAGCTCTACACCAAAGCACCTTCAAAACCGAAAATTTCAGATTGTTGTAGCTGAAAATCCGAATATTTTCAGTCTTGTGGAGAGCCTTTTGTTGCTTAAGTATGTGTGAGAGAAAGGTGAGATGATAGAAGAGTGTTCTAGTATCTAATGACATGAAAATCACAAGACAAATGGGGAGTCCAATCCCATCCTTGGGCGGCCGAAACTTGGCCCCAAAAATGGGTTTGCCCCCATTTTGGTTTTTATAAAATATTACACACTTACCCTTCATTTTATAAAATTAAAACCTCTTTTAATTTTATAACAATGACACACTTTTATTTGTTATTATTTAACCAACTTAAATAATGAAACAAACAATTTCTCGTGAACAAATTATCAACATAATGTTGTTCTTTTACAAAAGCAACATTTTAGAAAAACCCATTTTCTAAATTGTTGTCGGTATTTATTTGTATGATCTCATCAACAAATAAATACTAATTGGTGTTTGTACAGCTTGTTATTGGGTATGACCCGACTTGGATCATAACGTATCAACCACATCAATCTTGTATGTGTCTTTGGCATATAAGGTCCAACAATCTCCCACTTGCACAAGATTCATAGAAGATTGATACAAGCAGTAAATGCCACCTAACAACGGTTTACTACCCTTAACACGTATGACTAAGTGCCATTCAATAACATCATTCTCTTCTAGTACCATACTTGAAAGGTTTTAGGTGAAACAATCATCTATCCTTTTGCCGCACATGTCATGTTAAATCCTAGAGACATCGAGTGATCATTCTCCATTGATCTAACTTTATCAGACCTTATGCATCTTACTCTCAACGAATAAGAGGGACAAATCCCATCTTGACAGCATACGTCTCTCACAATTACCTTATATCATACCTGAACTCAGACTTATCTACTGCCATGTTTTAGAATAGCGAAGAGCTAAGTCAAAGTATAATATTCGGTAAATATCAAGACGCAATATGTATCTCATGTAAAAGGATACCAAATGATGTTCTCCTTTACTCAAAATTACTTATGATCAATCAGGAAGATTCCATGTAGTAATATTGGAGATGCGGGTCAGTCCAATATTTGCATCCCACAAATACCTATGAACTTTGGTAGCAAACTTTTGCTCTATATTCATCCATATGAATATCTACCAATCCAAGTTCATAATAGCATTACTTTCATACTTGTTCCCACAAGCATGAACAGCTACGGACATTTTGTGTAAATAATTACTCATCGATTTTAAACATGCAAAATATGAATATTATTTGAATCTTTATAACTGAATAATTCATTTAAGTAATAAATGGTTACAATATCTCATTACAGAAATTAAAGATCAAATCCAGTCACTAGAATATTCAATCCCCATGGCACAAGCATGAATTTCATGCTTTGCCGTTTCAAGAAGCTTCATGAGTGGATCCGCAATGTTTTGATCCGTGTGAAATTTGCAAATACATATCTTCCCCTTTTCAACTTCATCCCTTATGTAGTTGAATCTTCGTTCAATGTGCCTAGTCTTCTGTTGTGCATGGGGTTCCTTGATTTGAGCAATTGCACTCTTGTTATCACAAAGAATTTCTAGGGGGTCCTGAATGTAAGGGACCACCCGTAGATCGGCAATGAACTTTTTTAACCATGCAACTTCCTGAGCTGCTAATGAAGCGGAAATGTATTCTAACTCTGTAGTTGATAATGCCACCACATCTTGCTTAGAGCTCTTCCAAGAGATTGCTCCTCCATTAAAGATGAAAATGTACCCCAATTGTGATCGTTAATCATCCCGATCAGTTTGGAATCTCACATCGGTGTAACCCTTTACTACGAGTTCTTCCTTAACAGACCCATAGATTAGGAACATGTCTTTAGTCCTCCTTAGGTACTTAAGTATGTTCTTAACAACCATCCAATGACCGCTTCCACGATTTTGTTGGTATCGGCTTGTCATTCTCAAAGCGCATGACACGTCCGTTCTAGTGCATATAATTGCATACATGATGGATCCTATAGCAGACGCACACCGGATACACTTCATTTTGTCTTGCTCATCCTTTGAGCTTGGACATTGAGTCTTACTCAATATTGTTCCTCTTTGAATAGGTACGGTACCTTTCTTAGTGTTTTCCTTCTTGAACCTTTTCAAGATCTTATCATTGTATGCACTTTGATTCAAACCTATCAACCGCCTTGATCTATCCCTGTAGATCTTTATTCCTAAAATATAGGCGGCTTCACCAATATCCTTAATGGAGAAACAACTTCCAAGCCAGGCTTTTACACCTTCCATTGTTGGAATATCATTTCCAAATAGTAGGATGTCACCGACATATAATACTAAGAAAATGGTGATGCTCCCACTAGCCTTCTTATATACACATGTTTCATCAACATTTTTGATGAACCCTAATTTGGTTATTTCTTCATCAAAATGGAGATTCCCACTTCTTGATGCTTGCTTCAATCCATAGATTAATTTCTTTAACTTGCATACTTTGTTAGGTTGTTTTGAGTTGACAAAACCTTCAGGCTAAACCATATAGACAACTTCCTCAAGATATCCATTTAGAAAAGCAGTTTTGACATCCGTTTGCCAAATCTCATAATCATAATAAGCAGCTAGGGCAAACAATATCCTAATAGACTTTAGCATCGCAACCGGTCAGAAGGTCTCATCATATCAACCCCTTGAGTTTGAGTGAAACCTTTTGCTACAAGTCTAGCTTTATAAGTATCCAAGTTTCCACGCATATTGGTTTTCTTCTTCAAAACCCACTTACTTCCAACTATCTTGGAGTTAAGAGGTGGTTCAACCAAGTCCCACACTTGGTTTTCATACATGGATTGCATTTCTACGTTCATGGCTTCAAGCCATTTGTCACAATCCAAATTGGACATTGCATCATGATAGGTGGTTGGTTCATCAGAATCTACCACATAGCATCCATCTACGAAAAATCCATATCTTTCAGGTGGATTACTAATTCTACCAGATCTGCAAACCTTTTGTGTATATTGATCATCCACTTGATTATTCTCAACATCCTCATGATGAGTGCTAGTGTCAACCAAATGTGTATCGGTTTATGGTTCTTGATCCTCCTCAAGATCCACAGTTCTACTGCTAGTTCCTTCTGTAAGGAACTTAGCTTCTAAGAACTCAGCCTTCTAGGCATCAAACTCTTGTTGTTCCAATGGATCATAGAAATAATATCACATAAAATCTCTCGGATATCCAATGAAGATACACTTAGTGGAACCGCGTTCTAGCTTGTTTGAGGTGGGAGTCTTAACATAGGCCTCACAACCCCATACCTTTAAATATGACAGTGATGGAACTCTTCCATGCCATATTTCAAAAGGTGTCATTTCCACTTTCTTGGTTGGGGCCATATTCAAAATACGGGCCGCAGATAGCAAAGCGAAACCCTAAAATGATAGAGGCAGTGAGCTTCTAGCCATCATAGATCGAACCATATCTAATAGAGTTTGATTTCTCCTTTCGGACACACCATTATGTTGTGGCGTTCCAGGAGGAGATAGTTGTGAGACAATACCATAATTTCTAAGATGATCTCTAAAAGCATCACTAAGGTATTCACCTCCTCTATCGATGCGGAGAATTTTTATTTTCTTGTGAGTTGATTTTCTACTTCATTTTGGAAGATTTTGAACAATTCAAAAACTTCATCTTTCTGCCTTAACAAGTACACATAACCATATTGACTATAGTCGTCGGTAAAGGTAATGAAGTATCTTTAATGGTACCTAGTCGTTGGCTTAAAAGGACAACATACATCTGAATGTATAATGCCTAATAAATCTTTTGCCCTTTCGGACTTGCCACTAAAAGGTGTCTTTCTCATTTTACCTTGTAAACAAGATTCACATACATCGAATGAATTGATGGGTTTGTAGGGATCAAAATCAAAGTTGTTTAACCATTTAAACATGAAAACGCAGCGGATAAAAGCCCTAAAGTTATGATTCATAATCTGAAAATTTAAGGTTCTTTTCTTTGTAATAACAAACCCAAGAGCAAAGGATCAATCATATGTGTTTGAACAAGCTACCAACAAGACATAACAACCAAAATAGAACAAGCAAACTACCTTTCAAGCTGCTGAAAATCGACTGTGCAATACCCTCGAATGTAGCTGCTGAAAAACGGGATAGATGTGAAGATTATGATGTTCTTGAGCTGCCAAGATACCAAGAGAAGGTATCCTCAAGCTAGCAT
>BJCM01084112.1:0-10537 GCA_018326385.1 Flaveria bidentis
CCCCCCCAAAGGCTAAGACCCATAGAACACGCTTTATACCTTTTATAAAGAAAAATTATATAGAATAGTAAATTTTAAAAATGTTTCATTTAAGTCAGATACTTCTTTCCAAAAAAACCTCACACCAGGATGCACACATAGCATGATTTTTTGCTTCTCCAAATGATTGAAAACAGTACTTAGTTTCTTGCTTTCCAAGAAACAATACAATTTACCGTAAATATATAAAATCTTGACATTAAATCAACAACCTAACTATTGATGAATCCTTCACTACTAGTTAAAGACACTTATGCTTCAAACTAGCTTACCTTAAATCCTAAACTTGAGGATTAGAACCTTGTTTCTTATTGATGAGACTCAATATTTTAACAAACTATTTAGTAGTAAAGTAGTTAAAAACAACAATAGAGTTAACTGAGTTTACCCATCTAGATGAATTATTATTGCTCTTCTTATAATTAGGATGATAGCCCACTAATTCACAACACCTATATATAATGTGACCTAACATATAACATTGAGTGTATTGCAGATTTAGATCGGTTCCCTTCCAATATTTTTTGGAAAGTTTTAATTTAGTTTTTTTTAACAAACTCAAATCATACAAGAAATACAAGGATGAGAAAACACGAAAATAATAGATACAGATCTGATCCCACAAGAACTTGGAGTTGTTGTGTGACAACCTCATGTTGTTGCACAAGAACAGCTAGTAGTATAAATAGTTGTTTTTCCTTTATACTTCATTATGTGTGTTTTATTTTGTAAAAATGCTCTAAGGGTGAGAGAACAGAAGGTTGTGTGATATGATGCCCGAGGGGAGCTCAACTCGGGTGGATTAAGCTTAAATGATGTAAACTCTTTTGGTTTTGTAATCATTTGATTAAAATGTCCGTTTGAATTTTTTTAATGTTCGTTGATTTAACACAGACACACATTCGTTTTAATTTTATTATCAGGTATATCAATATGTGGAATCGATTATGATGAGGACTTTACAAATAGTTAGAGTAATTAAATTTCTTAAAAGCTCGACAAGTGCATGAATGCAACTGAATTACGACATCAATTGTTTCTGCATAGTGTTAAACATGTCCATTATGACTATATGAGTTTATATTTTGATAAAAATTTAACACCACAAGTCCATCCACCTTATTATAAACACTTGGCCCAAATAATTTATCTGAAAGAGAGTTCGAAATCCAACATAGTACAACTGAGTTGCATCTATCATATTGTTTTGAAAATGTTGGATCATCGGTGGATTTAACACGAGTTTTATCAATAAATCTAATTTTATTCCTTAATAAGCTAACTTCATAGAAGTAGCCTTGACATAGTAGTTTTTTATTTCTTCAAACTTTTTGGTTACGATAAATACGGTGTAAGAATTTTTCGCATGAAGGTAGAAGAAGATTACTCACTTCTAACTTATTAATTCATGTTTCATTATTAAGCAAAGCACTTGAACTAGTTGAACCATGCATGGTTACTAGAAGGCTTAGAACAAAAAAAAGATAAAAATCAAAGATTGAATAAGCACACAGTCACACACACATAGGGCACAACCATTGTCAGTGCCTAATTTTCACATGACTATAGTAGCAGATCAAGGAGCAACCAAGGAATGTATAATGTAGGTAGTCAAAACATAAATCACACACGTGAATGCATAGAGATAACACATAAGAGAAACAAAGACTCCACCAACATATGCAACATATAGTCTAAGGGTTGTAACTCATAGATTATGCTTATAGATTTATTGAATGGCTTTTCTTGAAGATTATAACAAACAGGTACCCTAACACAATCTCAATTCCTAAGAATATTATTTCGTGTAATAGAAACTATATAGATAGCGAAAGAGATATCCTCATAGTAGGGACACTCTATTCGAGGATATTCCAACACTTTTTCAATTTGTAACCATTAAAGGTTACGAATCATAGAGGATAAATAACAACAAAGAGACAAGTAACCTTCTATGTTTTTATTTGTCACCAACAGGCTTCGGTAAAAGACAATCTAGACTTAAGGTTTTGTTCAATCCCAAGATTTCTCGAATGTCTAGACTTAAGGTTTTGTTCAATCCCAAGATTTCTCGAATAAAATCTTAAGATAAATTACAAGCACCCTATGCTACAGTGTAAACCAACTATCTTTAACTATAGAAGTACACAAAAACCTAGAGTTCAAATCCTAAGGGTTTCAAGATAGAAAACACTAAATCAAAGCAACCAAAAAATAAGAGACAACAATTATCAAGGGTATCACCACCATAAACCATAGCTATATCAGAAGTGAAGAATATTAGTAGATGATCAATGATACAAGTGCTATAGCTCTAATATCATGTAAACTTTCTTAAATGTTGAAGAACAATGGTTCAAGACAATATAAAACTCAATAAAATGAGCTATAGAACAAAACCAAATGAGTGCTCTTAATAACAAACAATAATAAACTACAAATACATACTAAGACTAGTACGAACAATAACAAAGAGAAAAACAAACCAATCTGCATCAAGATGATGAGCAGAGAATCAGGATGAGTGTACCATTTTTCCTAATGCGATAAATATATGCTTCATAATATATCAACAGCAACCTGTGGATTTTCCTTGTGTGCAACAACATCCCCTTATCTTTATCAAATAACCATATAACTTGAAAATACAACAAAATTAGAATAAGACACTTATATAACGAAGTAAACTAACTGAATTGTTTCAAGTGTATAATTTTAGCCTAATATTTTTCAAGTCCCTTTAAAAATATCTTAATGATGATAGCACATCAATGATGTGAATTAGAACTGTCAAACTAAAATTGTCAACATAGTGTACCTGCTTTTGAGAGAAATATTATTCATGTCCCTAAAATCATGAAAGATTTAATTTATATTTGTAAGTTGTGTGTAAATGAATACCTGGTCTTAGTTAGAGATGAGTATAAGATTCTAATCGTATAAAACGTTGTGATAGGGTTGTATCGAGCCAGCCTCTCAAAAGAATCTAGAGAGACTATACATATATTAAATGATGAGAGTGCTCAAGATAATAGTTCAATGTGATTGATATCTAAATCATCAATGTATATGCTTGAATTGAAAATTAATAAAACGAGTTTGCATAATTTGTGAGATGCACATACATTATGGAATTAAGGTTAATTGTTCACTTTATTTTAATAACAACTTTATAGACATCTGAAATTTCATATGTTATTTAATAATTTAGTATTAAATGCTATTAGTTTTTGTAATAGATAGTGTTAAGACATGCCAAACAGAAATACAAAATATTAATCAATCTATAAGAAAACCCAAACTTTTTACTTCGTTTAGGCCCAAAAATAATTAAGCTGCCACTATATATGGACGTGAAATTGATTATTCTTAATATTAAACTATCATATTAAGAGTTTGCAAAGCATCATAAATAAATATTTTTTGTTTTAAGATTCATGGGTTTATTATGTTGACGTTCATTCGATATTCACATGGTCTGGCCCTTAGATTAACTCAAACTTTCCAGTACTTATTAATGCATGGATGTACTATCAATGAGATGGGCATATTTCAACTCGAATATAACTGAAGTGTAAGATTCCAAAACGCAAATATTATAGAGAACAAAGTAGTCTCAAGTCTCTCTGCTCAAGTTCACATGCTAATAGGATTACATATATATAATATAGGCGTATTGATGAATAATATAATACAGCTAGCTCAACACCTGTAAATTTTATTAATTTATTAATATACGCCAACTCAAGTAATTGTTTAAATACAGCTCGAGTGCGTCATGTTTTTGGCTTGATCGATCGCCCAACTCTTCTAAATAATAGAACTGAAATAACAATCTCATACGATCACAATGATTGACGGTATAATTGACTTGTAATGTGAGCGATGTTATTTGTTGAAAACCTTAATTATCTTTATGACTTTATATTATTCTCATTTCTTGAAATTAAGTATTACCAGCTGACTTGTAATCAATGTTATTTGATATGTATGTCTAGTAGTGTGTACCGCCCATAAGATTAATTCTAATCATGAACAATGATTAAGATTTAAAAGTATTATTAGATGGAAGTGTACATTTGCTCTTTTAACATGAAATTCTTAACGGTATTAAAATGAGTTACAAGTTAGACAACTTACAAATTAGACAGCTAAAGAAACGCATTAACTAATGTACACAAATTGGAAGAGAACTCTTATACTGTCAAATTAAGGGCATCACGTTAAGAAATTTTAGAGTACAAGAGATGGACAAACCACCACTCACTAACTAGTTATGTGTCCCCCTTAGTAACATGTCTTTGTTAATATCTGACATTCATGTAAATCTAAACGGATTAAAGGTTATTTAGATTTTAAGTTGGGCCTTTTTATGTCAATTTTGCAATTTCTTAACTAGCTATTTGTCAACTACATATAATTTTGCCTCACTTGGGGTGAGCTCAAACCTAAAGTCATTGTATATTCTTTGAACATGAGACTTTGATTAACTTGAGTTGGTTTATTTATTTATCAAACTTGAATTGTAAGCACAATATTCTTTGAACGTGAGACTTTGATTAACGTTCTATTCTTGAGCCATTAGATTCCTTGATTATATATCATTTGGTATATCAGAGTTTTATTTTATCAAAAGACAACTCATATAGAAGATCGACAACCTACTCACAGAATATCTAATCAATCGAGGCAACGGCGAAGTCTATCCCAATACAGGGGATGTTAAGATTAAACGATTCTGAAAATGATTCTGGGATCTTAAAATAAAACAATAGATCAAACGAGTTTGCCAACACATCTGAGATTTTGAACTACAAAGGTGAGGTGCAATGCGCAAACCGAGTTGGATACCATCCTTTGTGACAAAGGTCACAACAAAGAGGGTCATATGTTCGATTATCACCCACCATAATTCTATGAACCAACCTATCAAGATTGCATATCAGAAAATGGTAAATTTGATGAATACGAGACTAACCCTGATGAAGAAGGATATATGTTTTTGCAGAATGTTTCCATGGTAGTTTTTCTAAAGATTAAATTTTATTTTGAAGACACCTTAAGGGTTTTGAAGCTTTTTAATTTTTTTAGTATTCCGGTCCATCTATTTTTTTCCGTTATCTACATCGCTAAAAATATAACTTTTGTCCACATGGTACTTGAACCTTAATCACATCAGGAGTTATATCTTTTCAAAATATAACATTATCTTTAATAGTAGTGTCTCAATCAGACAATGGAGACTCACATGAGCAATCACAAACCACACTGTGTCCCATGTCTTAGACGGGCATACACCCAACATCATCCACCCGATCGATTGTCTCCTTATATGAACAACAACCCATCATCATTGACCTGCCATAAATAATCAGGCACAAACCTAAACAATATGGATCTGCCTATCGTGACAACTTGAATTATGTCTCAGCTGGCCCATACGCACAACATCATCGACCACATCACGGCTTATTGGTACCAGGTAAGCAACCCAACAACGTCTCAAATGAGAAATAACTCAACATCATAGACAAATCAACAAACAAAAATAGAATAAATGCTAGTAAAAATGGCATTAACAGATGGATTCAATAGGAAAGAAACCCACATGATCTCGTATTAAAATTCATAATCTCAATAACCAAACTAAAAAACCCTTGAATCTGAAACAAACACCAAATGTTTCAGCAATAACATCAACAAAAACATGCAGGGACGAAGCAACTCATCATCACAAACATAAAACATGACCTTAAAAGTTAGGTGTCAATTGCCTTCAACTTGGAGTTATTGGGGTTCAACCAACTACCAAGGCAGTAACTTCAAGGTAGCTCTCCGATGAATCTGGA
The DNA here is from genome assembly GCA_018326385.1 of Flaveria bidentis. Taxonomy (NCBI): domain Eukaryota; kingdom Viridiplantae; phylum Streptophyta; class Magnoliopsida; order Asterales; family Asteraceae; genus Flaveria; species Flaveria bidentis. The sequence continues at coordinate 5,889 of BJCM01084112.1, forward strand.
TTCATCATCATCAAACCACTTCCCAAATTAGGCCATGGCTCAAATGAGTTACGCCTCATCATCATAGCCCTCGACATTGATAGAGGGTAGGGTTTTGAATTGATAAAGAACTATAACGCCGAAACTGAGATGAACCATGGTCCAATATCAAACATATAAACAGTTGCATTTGATTTCACATCTCGACTCGGATGATTAGTGATCTATCGTCACAGAGATGGGACACAATTGCGCAGTCAGGATGTCGGCGAATGTCAAAACTGACGGGTTACGATAACCCTCTTCGCTGCGACGGTGTAAGCCTGATCTCCAAACAACCCTGACCTCACCACCAATACATCCTGATCACCAAACAACACCGACCTCACCACAAACACATCCAATGACATTACCATTGCCCAAGAAAGGTGTCGCAAACAAAAGAAACCAAAAAAAAAATACTAAGCAACCCGAATTTGCGTTCCGGTAGACAAAAGAAAGAAAGCACAACTCAGACCCAAATTCATCATCATCGTTGCAAAAGAAAGAGGCTCAAAGGCAACCAAGGCTACAACTGGAGTTACCACGCCGAACGGCGCCGTACCATCATTGCACCCCAAAAACAATCTTGCTCATAAAAACCGAGGTCATCGGAGACATGCAAGGATCAAAGACTCCTCAACACCGCCGTCTCCATCTCCAATAGACCCAGATCTACAATCATCATCGTCGTTGCAAAACAAAGACGCCTCTGATGCCCCCACGGCTGCAACCGGAGTTGCCTCGCTAAGTGAGTGGCCACCATCATCGGGTCTCATAACGAAAACCCTAGGGAACAGGGAGAGGGTGAAGGGGCACAACAGAGCACCCAACCCCTTTTGAGCAGCGGGCTTAAGGGGAGAAATCAAGAGAACACGTTTGGGTATGGTGGGAATCCCAAGACCCGACGGTGATACACAACCCAACACATGCCGGAAGAAGAAGAAGAGAGAAACCCGACGGAAGGTGGGCGGCGGTGAGGCAAGAAACCCACTGGTATTTCTCTGTTAATAAGAGAGCCATGCAGTGAAGCGTTGCACTGTACACATATTTGGTTGTACCGCTAGATACAGTCGCAACCGATATCACAGGCGACTGTGGCGGCGCGACTGCAACGGTGCGACGGTGGTGGCGTGCCGACGGTCACCCAAACAGAACCCCCCACCACTCCCACCACCACTAACCTGTCTTCTCTCTCTCTCTCTCTCTCTATCAAAACCATCAGTGCGTGGGTATAAATATTGAGAAACCCAAAAAGACAAAATCATGCAGACAATGACGGAAAAAACAATCACGAAAGGTGGCTCAGCCCACGTGTAAGCCAATAACATAATTCCCCCCTCCACCGTCAGATTAGAAACTAACGGATGAGATACACAATTTTACTGCTCATTCCTTTCATAAATTAACATATAGGTTAATATGACAAACAACTAACAATTAATGTGTTTTTATATATAATATAAGAATAAGAATCTTTAGAAAATTAATAAAAAAGTTACCAAAAATCCCCTTTGATGAAGGTTGTGAGAACTTTAAATTATTAGGACTTAGACCCCAGATAACCATGGATCATCAGTAATCAACGACTAAATTGGTCAATGGCATTACGGTAACTAGTTAGATAATTGGTTAGTTATTATGGGCTAATAAGAGTAAAATAGAAAAAAAACAAAAAACAAAAACTTTTTGTTTTTGCATCGAGAGAATCTCAATAATTTCTCAGTCTCCTGTTTAATAATTTAGTTACTTTTTCCAATCAAAATATTTTTATATGAATATTTCGCGACTGAATAAAAGATGATTGAATCTATTACTTATAATAAAAGAAAAGTTTTTTTTGATGTTAAATGTTAACATATTAAGTATTTTTATTTTTATTTTCTCGCATCTCTTTCCTAATAAATAATAAAAGTATATATAGTAATATATGTTTAAAATATTTTTAAATAAAAAATTTGATATTGTAAAATTTTTAAAACTTGATATTATAATGAAAAATACACTTTAAAAATATATGACACAATTTTTTTAAATACGAAGTATTTTAATACAATTTTTATAAGTTTCATAACAAATTATCTTTAAATAATAAAATTTAAAAAAACCCGGAATGTTTAAGAAAACAATTAAAAAACACAATCTTATAAAATGAAATTTTAAAATAATATTATTTTTTTTACTTGAACTACTTATTTATTTCTAACTCAATCATATCTAATTTACAAATACCATTTATAATTTTTAAATTTTTATTACAAACTATTTCATATATTATTTAATCAACCCGTGTATTACACGTGATACTTACTAGTGCCATGTAGAAAACAACGAATAGAGAATTGAGATAGGTCTTTTTCTTATATATGAAAAGTTGCATTGGATTATCTTGATTTTGATTAGCTTCTTGATCACATTAGTATCTCTAAGATGGTAAATAACAAACTGATTATGACTTAACATTCATTCTCCAATCCATTATTGCCTAAATCATTTATCCATTTTTAAATAAGTCAAAGTAACTAAAACTGGAGTTTTTAAACGAGTTTTTTTATAAATATATATGAAAAACCTTTTTTATAAATATAAAATATTTTAAAAATAATTTTTTTAAGTAAATAAAAGTTACATATTAAACCAGTTTTTTAACAAAAAAATTAAAAAAAACAATTAAAACTGCAGTTTTTAAACGAGATATTTATAAAAAATGAATTATTTTGGAGGCAATATCATTTAAAATATGAAAAATATTTATAAAGCTATATTTTTTAACTAAAATTCTTACTTATATGTAATTTTAATCCTATCTTATATCAAAATAGATTTTTGTAGTTCCCAAATTTTTATTAATAAATGTTTAATATTTTCTTATCCAACCTGTGAATTATATGGGTTATAACCTATAACCTAGTAACATCTAAAAAACATAATGCAAACCCTACATACTTAATGAGTATGTAGACTCATACATTTGAATTTTAATTATACTTTAATAAACTAGAAATCTGTTTCTAACTTAAAAATTCATATAAGACTCTAAAGCTAGACATTCCAGTATTTACAAACGTGCCCCGAAGATAATACAAGTCTAGTTTACACAAGTTGTGAACTTGTGATTGACTTGTTTCTCCAACAAAATTAACCTTTTAATAACATTTAGCATTCACACTCTTTTCTCCGTGATCTATATCTATATCATTTAGATTAGAGTAAATTACTATTTACATTCCTGACGTTTGTTCATTTTAATCACTTGCATTCCTATGGTTTCAAAATTACCATATGACCCATAACATTTCATTTTTATATCCATTTGTATCCAAAAGCCTAACACAATTAGTTTTTTCATTAATTCTTTTATAAAAATACTAAAATGCCCCTAAGAATTAAAAATAAAAATAAAATTGTGAGCCACCTATATCTTCTTCTTCCGCAATCAACTTGCAAATGATACAACCACCCACATCTTCCTCTTTTTCTTCTTCTCACTACATCCACCCACACCCATCGACACCACCATCCACCACCCATTGATGCCACCATCCAAACCATCTTCTTCCTTTTTTCTTTACATCCACCACCACCCACCAACACCACCACCCATCGGTCACTGGTGAAACCATCCATCAACACCATGAGCACCACAACCCAACTCCACCATTAATTTGCAAACATCATCACAAACCCACTCCACCACAACCTCCCCTCACCACCACAACAGCCGTCACCCACTATCAACCAAACCTGTTACAAACACTAGTTAGCACTGTTTTAAGCCTCCATTCCTTCCCAGATCTGTAATTTCAAATCTTTTCTAATGATGTGGTTGTGGTGGTGTTGATAGGAGTTGTTGTGGTGGCGATTGACAGCTATGGTGGTAGAGATGGGGCTCTGGTGAGAGGTGGCCGTGGTGGTGGTAATGGGGGTGGTTATGGCGACGACTAGGTGGTTGTGGTGATAAGGGCTGTGGTGGTTCTAATTGCTGTGAGAAGAGGGAGCTGAAATGATATGTATGTCATAGTCTAATCAAAATAAATAGACACCTACAACAAGCCACAACTCACAAGTGTGTGAAACGAGAATATTTTATATGCTTTTTGGTGTTTTATTTAGGGGGAAAGTAAGAAAACACACTTTACTTGTTCAACCAAACCACATATATATATTGGGCAAGATGAAGATGCAGATGGTTACGTGTCTACACACATTACACCCTCTGTCTTTTCAGTGAAAAAGAATCTATCTTTCTTTCATCTCTGTAATCTTTCCTTATTTTCGCTATAATTTTCAGACACCCTTTGTTCTTCCCTATTCTGTGTCATCATATTCAAGATTTGAGACACCACAGTTGTATACAGTGTAGAGATTAATGAAGAGGCTGATGCAACCTAAACATCTTAAGTCTATCCTGCAAGCTGCACAAGTGCATTAAAGAAGAAGCTTAGGAAATTTCACACATGAAACAGAAAAAAATACTCTAAGTGTGAAATCTTCCGAAGCCAAGACCAATATTTTCCGAAGCCAAACATGAAGTCTTCCGAAGCCTCAGAGACAAAGTCTTCCGAAGCTTCAAGTTCATGAAGACAGATTTCTTTCGAAGACTTTTAGTAACATGCTTTATCTGATGTACT
>BJCM01084113.1:0-24078 GCA_018326385.1 Flaveria bidentis
CAACTAATTTCTCAAGAACAAATTATCCATATAATGTTGTTCATTTACAAAAGCAACGTTTTAGAAAACCCATTTTCTAAATTGGTGTCGTTATTTTTTTGTATGATCTTATCAACGAATAAATACTTATTGTTGTTTGTTTGGCTTGTTATTGGGTATGACCCGACTTGGATCATAATACACTAGCCACATCAATTTAATATGTATCTTGGGCATATTAATTCCTTCACAAACTTCCTTCACCTCCAGTTCACCTGAATTCAAACTCGTCTCTCTGCAACCTTTATCCCACAATGGCACTTAATCCTCAGCACAACCAAGTCGCACTCCATGATTCATCCAAGGATGCTGACATCTCAGATATCATCTATTTTCTCACCCAGTCTACCTATTACACCACTCTGGCTGTTATGGTTGAATTCTGGAGCATCGGTCAGATTGAAACCCTAATTGGGGTTAGGGTAATAAGGTCGAGCATTTTTGGTCAGGAGTTGATCATTTCTGAACAACTCATTAGGGAGCATCTGGAGCTTCACGATGACGGCACTCTTACTGAATTCCCCAAGTCAGACCTAGATGACACATATACCTAAATAGGATATGGTGGATATGTTAACAGATCTACCGTTTACAAGTTCAATTTCTAATACAACTGAAAGTTCCCACTCCATGTTGTTCTCCATTGTTTGTCCAATAAGTCTGGGGATGTGATCAAATCCCATATGAACTATGGTGCCTAGTTCATGGGCTAGTGAAAAGCCTCCGCTTCAATTAATTAAGGTTTGTGCTGACTAACCTTATGGGGAACCTCTAGAGGGACACATTCTTCATGAATCCTAGGTTCCTTTAGCACATCATCAATAGTGAGTTGTACCAGAGTCAGCTTGTCTGTGTAGCTATCCTACCAGTTCCTTAAATGAGGCTGACCATCTTCAAAGTCTTGAAGAGAGTGTCCACCAAATACACTGGAAGACTGTTGGGTTCAACCATGTAATAAACTGAAGCTTACCAAATGATAATCACAGCCCACTGGAGATCTTATTGTACAAGTTCGGAAACCAAATTGATTATCAGTTAAAACAAATACAAGATAAAGTCAACATCAAGACAACAAGAAAAGTCAGAATTAGGTCATGATATAATATTAGTATAAATAGACCGACTAGTGCATTTTTTGCATGTGTGGCTTTTGTGTGTGTGTTTCTCATGGTATAAATCACCAACCAAGGAAAAATCCACTCCTTTGGGTGGGTTTGATTTCATCAGTCATCTATGATTCTCATTGTATCTTGTTTATCAACATCAATGAAATCATAACATTATTATTATCCATCTCTTTGTTCTTTGATTCACACACGTCCACCCATCTTAATTTGGATTTCTAGATCCGAACGAGATGAATCCTAAGATCCAAGCTCAATGAATCTGAAATATTGATTTAGCAAAATGGTATCAGAGCTATTGGTTGCTTTATTTATCTAGTTTTCGGATCTGATTTCACCTTTAATGATGTCAAGAACAATGAAGAAAAGAAGAAAAATGAACAACAAAGTCCCTGTTCATCAAACACCTATCTGTTCATACCCAAAGTCAGATGAAAAACTAACAAATCAGTTCAACTATGGCATGATTTGAAGAATCGTGAACATGTTCATGATTATTCCTTCAAAATTCAATGCAATTGAACAAGATTATTATAAAAAAAGAAGAAAACCTCTTTTTCATCTCAAAATCAAGAAGAAATATCATCAGATATGTTCTAATATGGTATGATTTGAAGAAATATAATCATTCCCTGGATTATTCCTTCAAAATTCGATGCAATTGAAGAAATGGAAGCTAATGTTGATTTCCTGCTAGTGCATTTTGCAATATTAGTATAAATAGACCCACTAGTGCATTTGTGCAAGTGTGGCTTTTGTGTGTGTGTGTGTTTCTCATGGTGTAAATCACCAACCAAGGACAAATCCTCTCCTTTGGGTGCGTTTGATTTCATTAGCTATCTTTGATTCTTATTGTAACTTGTTTATCAACATCAATGAAATCCTAACATTACTCTTATCCATCTCTTTGTTCTTTAATTCACACACGTCCACCCATCTTAATTTTGATTTCTAAATCTGAACAAGATGAATCCTAAGATTCAAGCTCAATGAATCTAAAATATTGATTTAGCATTCGTTCAGATGTAAATTCGACAGCAATTTCGCTCGAAAATGGAACACAAGCACCGTTGAACTTTCGTTCAAAGAATGTACTTTTGCTGAGATTCTGAAAATAACCATAGAAGGCAAAACACTAGTAGTTTTGCTGGTTGAAGACAATAGTTTCTCTGGAAGAACCGCAGTTTCACCCGATGAATCTGAAAAATGTTTTTAACACAAAATCAAACTAAAATCACCTAAAACTCAATGAACTTGAGATCTGATGATTACCAAGGCTTTCCCAACCAAGAACTAAAATATTTCAATCAAATTCCATATCAAATACATTGAAATTTGATCCAGAATTAATGAACTTGTGATATTAAACACAAACTATCAATAACCCCAAACTATCTAGAGCATAATGACTTTGATACCATCTTTTGGTCCAAATGATCGAATAACAATAAAATTGACTGATTTAATCATTTCATATCAATCAACAAACACAAACAATAAACAATTGAAGATGAATAAGAACTCAAAATTATTCAAAACATAACAATCATACTCAAATACTCATAAAATAATAGTGCAAGCACTTGCATTAGTGATAAATGAATTAGGGTTTTTGCAAATATACCTTTACAATGAAAGAAATCAAATCTATATATAGTATTGATAGTTTCGCTAACAGTTTCACTGTTAGCGAAACTATCCTGCCAATTCACAGGTTCGCCCCGCTGAGACACACAGTTTCGCCGGGTGAAATTCGCTCATAGTTTTGTTGGGCTACAAAACATACCTAGACATCAAACTTACAAAAGTAAACTAAGATTTAACCTATTACAATCAAATATAAACAAAATCTAATCTAAGGTGAGTCCAACCTATTCTTGATCTGCATCACTAATCTGGAATTGATTAATCGTAAGGCTATGTTCAGGAGTTATGAGTTTGAAGATATTCTAAGGATGTTTAAAAGAACAAAAAACTTCAAATTTCTCAAGGCTATCTGCTTGAGGAAAGATAGATCTTTTGTTAACCCTCTTGAGAAGAAAAGGCCAAAACCCATTGAAGAAGTGGTATTCCCTGAGCTCAAGGTGAAGCCAACTAAATCTTTGAACTGAAAGATGGTAGCTAGAACTCATTCCTCCAAACCAATCTCAAATATTTATTATGATGAAAAGACATATGAGTTGGTGACTGAAAGGAGATGGGGAGGAAAAGAAGGTGTTGAGATCAGATTGTTTAGTGGATATGAGGTGAGATTGTTAGATGAATCTTATATCCACTACATATACACAAGGCACTTCAGAGAGATCAACAAAAAGCTGAGAGAAGCAGATATGCATTTCTTTCTGAAATGCATAATGATTCGGAAGATAGCATTTGATAGAATCAATGCTAAAAGAGAGAAGTGGAGGAAGAAAAAGACTCCCTTGCAATTGGGGAATATTGTGAAGCTAGAGGTGGATATGGAAGAATATCTTCTGATTAATAGAGATGGGTTGTCAACTGTGTCCATTTGGGAGCCTATCTCACTGAGAAAGCTGCCCATTGAAGCCATTCACACTATGAGCCAAATGAAGATTCATGTGCTAAATAGAGAAAAGATGTCTGAATCCAATGACTTTGTCAACATCATAAAGGCCATTCTGGATCCATCACTTATTTAACCACCAGTTTCCTCTCCTGCTGCACAAGACCCAACAATATCCTCACAACCTCATCGACCATTAAACCCTCTAAGTACATAGGATGTATAATCCTTAGGGGGAGTATTGTTGAACCCTGAAAGGATCATACATGCCAATGAAAGTGGTGGGTTGATGGTTGTTCTGCTGGAAACTCCCTAAGTCCAAGAACCAATGCAGATGAAGAATTTGTATCAACAAAAGAAGACAAGTGTCGGCTACCCATATTTGTATATGCGGGCGACAATAGAACAAATGCTGACAAGTGTTCTTCTGCATTAACAAATGTGGATAGCCGAATAAATGTTTGTTCAACATTTACTAATACAGATGTTCGGCAACAAATGCGCATAAGTGTTTATTCATCCGCATTTGTTAATGCTGATGACCAAACACCAATGATGAAGAACAAAAAGAAATGCTGATGAAGATCACAACATCCGCATTAGTCAATGCAGATGAACAGAAGAAATGCTGATGGAGACTTTTGTACTTAGACTAGTTCTCTGATGTATAGGTCAGGGGTAGTTTAGTCTTTTTGTAAAAGGCATCTTGTGAACCTATAAATAGAATAGAAATCCTTGTATGTGAAGGGACTATTGATAGACAATAAGACAATCAGAATATTTTGTTTAGTCTTATGTTGACAATGTGTACGCTCAAACCCTAACATTTATTGTAAATGTTTCACCTCCATTTATACAAAGAGCATTTATGAGCTTTCATTCAATGTTTTGTGATTGTTTGATTCTGCCATACAATCATGACTCAATATCATATTCGGTCCTTATTGATTCACATCAACAGAGAATATCTTTCTCACACCCAGTAACATGTACAAGATGGATTTGCAAAAAACATCTCCATAAGGAGAAGTTTCATGCTTTCTATCTAATGCTAATAGTAATGAGTCATTCCTCTACCTTAAAAGAATGTGTCATGTAAACTTTAAAAACATGAATAGATTAATTAAGAATGATTGTGTAACTGGAATGCCAAAGAAAGAGTTTACAAGTGATGACCACTGTGTTGCTTGCCTCAAAGGGAAGCAACACAAGGTATCTCACAAGCCAAAAGAAAGAAAATCCATTACTACTCCCCTACACTTGTTACATATGGATCTATTTGGCCCCTCTAGTGTTTTAAGTCTTGCAAGGACTTCTTATTATTTAGTGATCACATATGACTTTACAAGATTCACTTTGGTTTTCTTTCTTAGAACTAAGGATGAAACCCTTGAGATTCTAAAGAATTTCATCTTAAAGATTGAGAATCAATGTGATGACAAGGTCAAAACCATAAGATGTGATCAGGGACTAAATTTAAGAACCAAATCCTTGATACATTTTGTGATGAAAAAGGTATTACAAGACAATATAGTGCTCCTAGGACTCCTCAACAAAATGGTGTTGTTGAGAGGAGAAACAAGACACTCATTGAAGTTGCAATAACTATGTTATCTTACTCTAAACTACCCATCACCTTCTGGATAGATGCAGTTAACACTATTTTCTATGTGGAAAATAAAGTTTTAGTAATTAAGACACATGGTAAGACTCCTTATGAACTTTGGCATAAGAGGAAACCTTTCATTGGTTTTCTCAAGTTATTTGGATGTCCTTGCACCATCTTGAATGCCAAAGATCAAATCGCCAAATTTGATGAGAAATTAGATGATGGACACTTTATTGGATACTCTTCCCAAGAAAGGCTTATAAAGTATACAATCTCAGAAATAGAGTAGTTAAGGAGTTGGACAATATGACTTTCAATGAGCACAATCCCAATGTTAAAGGTTCTCGTCATGATTGGCTATTTGATCTTGATTTAGTTACAAACTGTTTTAATAAATCTTTTGAGAATGTTTTATGATCTACAGATATACAACCTACAAGTGATCCTAATCCAAGATTTGAGCTGAGAAAACCATCAAGTTACACTACTTTAGCTCCAGTTGTAACTAACTCTGCAAATGAAGTTTCCATCAGCATAACAATGACAAATTTAGTTGATACATCTAAGATGCCTTCAAATTCCAGCTTAGAGGCACAACACTTACATAAAAAATCATCAATGTAGAAGATGATGGTGGTGGTGAAAGTGATTAAGATTTTCTTGATACTGACAACTACTCTATTTAAGACAACATCAATGATGTCACACACTCATTGGAACAAGTTTCTCTTTATAAGTGTGCTAAAGTTGTGGGAGAAACTTCATTGCCTAAATTTCTCTAAATTAGATCTTTCTAAGCAACTTGTTGTGATCCCTCAACTAAGGATCCACAAGTCTCATCCTACCAGAAACATCATTGGAGATGTTGTCTCAGGGGTAAAAATGAGAGGACAAACCCATGATGAAAATGTTTGTCTTCACTCTTATTTCTTATCTCGGATAGAGCCAAAGAAAATCGATAAGGCTTTAAAGGATAGAAGTTAGGTTGAAGCTATGCAAGAGGTTCTGCTTCAATTCAAAAGGCAAAAGATTTAGAACTTATGTCCTCTTCCTCAAGGGAAGTCTACCATAGGAACCAAATGGGTGTTTAGGAATATGAAGGACGATAGAGGACTTGTCATAAAAAACAAAGCTAGACTAGTTGTCCAAGGATATACACATGAAAAAGGAATTGACTACACAGAAGTCTTTGCTACTATGGCAAGACTTGAAGCTATTATAATATTCTTATCTTTTGCTGCATCCAAGGATTTCAAGGTCTACCAACTTGATATCAAGTGTGCTTTTCTTTATGGGGTGATTGATGAAATGGTCTATGTCAAACAACCACATGGGTTTGTAGATCCTGATCATCCTAATTATGTCTACAGGCATGATAAAGCTTAATATGGGTTGCACCAAGCACCAAGGAAGTGGTATGAGACTTTACTCAGTATCTCTGTCAGCATGGATATAAAAGAGCTACTATAGATGGAACTCTCTTCATCAAAGTAACATGAAATGACTTAATTCTAGTTCAAGTATATGTAGATGACATTATCTTCGAGTCAACTAATCCAAAACTCTACAAAGATTTTGAGAAGATGATGAAGGATAGTTTGAAATGAGTGCCATGGGGGAACTCAATTTCTTTCTAGGAATTCAAGTGAAGCCAGTTAATAAGTCAATTTAAGTATGTACAAGACATACTTACAAGATTCAACATTACTGATTGTAAGCTTGCTTAAACATCTATAGCTGGAAACCACTCCCTTGGACCTGAACTCGAGGGAGAGTGTGCAGATGAGCATGTTTATAGGGCTATGATTGGGTCTCTTATGTATCCATTACTAGCAGGCCTGATGTCATGTTTGCCATATGTATATGTACAAGATATTAACCTAATCCCAAGATGTCACACCTAGTTACTGTCAAAAGGATTCTGAGATATCTCAAAGGTACTCCAACACTTGGACTTAGGTATCTAAAGAATTCGGATTTCAATTTGTATGCATATATAGATAGTGACTATGGTGGCTGCAACATGAGTGTAAAGTAAAAATCAGGGGGATGTCAGGTGGAAGGATAGTCTCATGGAAATGAAAGAAGTAATCTTGTGTATCTGCATCAACTACTGAAGTTAAATACATTGCTGCTGCTGCAAGTTGCTATGCTCAAGTGCTTTGGTTTTCAGAATCAGATGCTGGATTATGGATTTAACTTCAAAGAGACTCCTATCCACATAGATAACAAAATTCCTATAGCTATGATAGAGAATCATGTGTATTACTCAAGGACAAAACACATCAATATCAAGTATCATTTAATTAGAATTAACTTTAAAAAGGGATTAATCAAACTAGTCTAAATTAACACAAATGAACAATATGCAGATTTGTTCACCAAAGCTTTTGATGAGCAGAGAATTAAGTATCTAGTATCAGCTATGTTATGATTAACTTTGAGCAACTTTTCTTCAAACTTAATAATATTATTTCTAAAATTTGTGTGTCCTAAGTTGTCTATTTTTATCACCTTCATAAGCCCTTGTTTACTCTAGAAGCAAAATCTTTTTAGAAGACATTCCTTTGATTTTTGAAATTTTTAATTTTTTTTCTCCGGAAGATATGCATTTACCTTCAGAAGAAATTTAAGTCTTTAAAACAAACAACTACTTAAGAAAAATTACCTTCAGAAGGAATTTCCAAAATATCTTCCAAAGCTTAACATTATTCCTAAGTACGTGTATAGTTTCAAGAACAATTTTCTTCTGAAAGCAATTAACTCTCAGAATCTTTATTAAAACTTCTAAGTCTTAATCTCTTTCGAAGCAAAATTTTCTAAACTCTTTGGAATATCTTCCAAATTCAGTTTGGCTTCAGAAGCTTTCAAAACTTTCGAAGTAAAATAACTTCAAAAGATTTTAGACTTCCAAGAAAACTACTTTTTGAACAAAAGGAAACTGCTTGTTCAGAGGTGGGACCGATATCCGGATATCAAAGTTTATCCTCTTTCATTAACCTTGTCTCAGATCCATTTCATATATATATATATATACCCAACATTTCCCCCCTCTTTCACTCTCTTCTTCCCCTGTACTATTCCAAAACCTAAATTCCCCCCAAACTACCTTTGTTTTTCACTTTCTACACCTTTAAGCTTTCTTAAATGGCTAAGCTTAACAACATAAACAACCATGATTTCTCCATGCAACTTCACAGGTAGCATAATCAGTTTACCCTGTTGAACTCTAAAAAAGATTCTAGTTTCTCAGAGGTTTGTTGATTTCTGGCTTTATCCAACTACTTCACCTCCCTGACCATTGATCATACTCTTTATGAGGATCAATTACTTGAATTATGGAAGACCTATCAAGAGGACATTATGGATTGGGAGAAGGCATTGTTTGCTATAGTGCAGGGGAGGATAATCTTCATCACTCTAGTCATCATCAACAATCATCTTCAGCTGGATGATGAGGAAGGTGAGTTTTCCTTTCCTAAGGAAGCTTTAAACCAATCCTTTTAGCAGATGGGTTATGAAGGAGATTTCTTCGTAAAGACCTTCAGGAAATGGAAGGTCTCATCCTTGTGGAAGTACCTACTCCATGTGGTCATCCTTAGCTTATCCAACAAGCATAGGGAATGGGACCAGAATCCTGAGGATCTCCCTTTATAGTGCGTGGAGTAGCTAAAAGGGTCAAGTTTAGGTACTCTCAATTTGTTTACACAAATTTACTTGCTAATTTGGACTCCTTAGAGTAGTTCATGTTTCCTAGATATGTTCAATACATTCTCAACTGTGAACTGGGGTTACAGTTGAGGGAGACAGGTAATATTCTTAAATTGGGACAGATGAAACCCGACATCTTTATGATATTGAAGAAGCCAACTGTTGGCTTCTCTCTGGTAGAAACCACCCTTGTCCCAAAAATGTTAGAGCTCATTCCTCAGGGTGACAACCTAGTAACACAAGCTAGTGTTGAACCCACACTTTTTTCCTCTCAACCACCTAAACAACCATAAATCACCCTCATCTACCAAATAAAATCCAAACGAACCCTTGCTCTAGCTATTGAGCTTGTGCAAGCCCCCATATCATCACCTACACAGGAAGAAGTGGACACTCGACCTCCCACTTCTCCTGAATTAAAGAAGCAGTGTTGAGGTTCCTCATGCTCAGCCTAACTAGCTCACTAGCCCATCAGCCTTCACTCTAAGACTCAAAATTCAAGTGAACAACCCTTAGGATAAAGTTACCTTCCTATGCCTCTAGATCTAAACCAACCTATCCCTAACCTTAAATTCTATGATGATAAAGATATGGGATTTAGTGATTACCATGAGTCTTTCTACTCCTCCCCTACTCAAATAGAGATGAGTACTCCTGATTCTCCCATATCTAGCCCATATCATTCACCTGTTACTAAGGTGGATATCCCTAAACATGTTCAGGAGGTCCATATGGAAGAGACTTTCACATCATGATAACATCATTAAGACCTCAACCATGGCAACCCAGCCCATTGACATTTCAATTGAAGTTGTTAGTGAGCAGGGGAAATCAAGTAGCCAAGAACTCTATGCTGGTGGTGAGAGAAGACATTTTTATTTCTACTGCTTTTTGTGCTAAATTGCCTGTTAGTAGTAGGAGTATAGATAAGCCCTTCGATGTAGAAACTGCCATAGCTAAGTCTACCAGGATTTTAGAGATGATAGAAGGTTGCATCGTGGAATTAGAAGGTCATAAGTTTCCTGTTAGACCATTCGTGATGACCTTAGGCGGGTTTGATTTAGTCCTAGGAATGGATTGGTTGGCTGACTACGAGACGAACATTGTGTGTCGCAAGAAGATGATTCGATTGACAGCGCCTGACGGGAGTTCGGTGACGGTCTATGGTGATCGGGTCACTATGATTCCGAAAGTGATTTCGATGGTAGTGCTGGGAAAGTGCATGAGTTGTGGATGTAGTGCCTACTTGGCCTACGTGAAGGATGTGGATACGCCAACACCACAACTGTCCGATATACCTGTTGTATGTGACTTCTGGACGTGTTCCCAGAAGACTTACTAGGTGTGCCACCAGACCGCGAGATCGAGTTTCAACTAGACTTGATTCCAGGTGCCCAACCTGTTGCTAAGGCATTGTATCGATTAGCTCCCTCCGAGATAGAGGAACTGATGGAGCAACTACAAGAGTTGCTTGATATGGGGTTTATACGACCGAGTATGTCTCCATCGGGTACTCCGGTCTTGTTTGTAAATAAGAAAGATGGTAGTATGAGGATGTGTACCAACTACCGTGAGTTGAACAAGTTGACAATGAAGAATCGGTACCCATTACCGAGGATTAATGACTTGTTCGATCAGTTCCAAGGTACCAATTGGTTCTCGAGGATAGACCTTCGATCTAGTTACCATCAGTTAAAGGTGAAGGAGCAAGATATTCCTAAAACGGCTTTTTAAACCCATTATGGACACTACAAGTTGCTCGTTATGTCTTTTGGTTTAACCAACGCGCCAACTGCTTTTATGGACTTGGTGAATCGGGTGCCAATTGGTTGATGATTATCGAGGATTAATGACTTGTTCGATCAGTTCCAAGGTGCCAATTGGTTCTCGCGCCATTGATGATATCCTGCTTTATTCAAAGAGCGAGGAGGAGCATGCCGGTCACATTCGGGAAGTGTTGGAGACATTGAGAAATGAGAAGTTGTATTCTAAATTCTTCAAGTGCGTGTTCTGGCTGCGCGAAATTCAGTTTTTGGGGCATGTAATGAATCCCGAGGGGATTATGGTGGACTCGAAAAAGGTGGAGGCGGTGATGCAATGGAAGTCTCCAAAGACACCATCCTAGATTCATAGTTTCTTGGGTTTGACAGGCTATTATAGGAGATTTATTCAAGACTTCTCTAAGATAGCTTCTCCATTGACTAAATTGACCCATAAAGATGTGAAGTTTGTTTTTGGGTCAAGATCAAGAGAAGGATTTTGTGGAGTTAAAGGCGAGGTTAACTCAGGCTCCTGTCTTTTCGTTACCCAATGGAAGCAAAGATTTCGTGGTTTATTCAGATGCTTCTTACTCGAGGTTTGGATGTGTCTTGATGCAACAAGGAAATGTTATAGCCTACACATCTCGACAGTTGAAAGTTCATTAGGTAAATTATCCTACTCATGACATGGAGCTAGAAGCTGTGTCTTTGCATTAAAAATTTGGAGGCACTACCTATATGAGATGAATTGCACCATATTCATTGACCACAAGAGCTTGAAGTATTTCTTTGAGCAAAAGGACTTGAATATGAGGCAGCAACAATGGTTGGAGCTAATAAAGGATTATGATTGCGATATCCATTACCATCCGTGCAAGGCCAACGTGGTGGCAGATGCCCTTAGCCGAAAGGAGAAACCTGAGCCGATTCGGGTGAAATCCTATCAGTTGATTATGACCTCTGATGTGATGATGCAGGTAAAGGAGTTTCAAGATGAGACATTAAAAAAAGATTATCTTAAATCTGAAAGAATGAGAGGTCTGGTCACGGAGTTGGGTGAAAACACACTCGATGTTAGAACCCGATTTAGATGGATGTGTATTCCTCGTTTTGGGGATCTACGTGGGAAGATTATGGAAGAAGCTCATAAGCCTCGATACTCCATTCATCCCGGTGCAACAAAGATGTATCAAGATATGAAGAAAGATTATAGGTGGTCGGGTATGAAACGTGATGTAGCGGAGTATGTGAGTAAGTGCCTTAGTTGTTTACAAGTGAAGACCGAGCATCCGAAGCCGTATGGGAAGATCCAACCATTGGATATACCGGAGTGGAAGTGGGACAATATCCCCATGGACTTTATTACAAAGCTAGGACATACTGCGCGAGGGTATGATGCTATGTGGGTGATAGTTGATCATTTGACGAAGAGTTCTCACTTCCTACCAATCTGTGAGACATATTCATATGAGAGGTTCGCAGATCCAATCATCAAGGAAATTATAACTCGTCATGGTGTGCTGGTGTCTATTGTGTCTGATCGAGACACCCTGTTTACATCTAAATTTTGGAAGAAATTCCATGATGCGATAGGGACGAAGTTACATATTAGCACAACTAATCATCCTCAAATGGATGGTCAGTTGGAGATGGCGATTCAGACCCTAGAAGATATGCTTTAGGCATGCGTCATTGATTTCGGAGGAAGTTGGAATGACCACTTACCATTAGCTGAGTTCTCATATAACAACAGTTATCATGCCAGCATTTGTATGCCCCTTATGAGATGCTATACGGTATGACATGTAGAACGTCCGTTTATTGGGGTGATGTTGGTCTAAAAGCATTGGGAAGTATAGAGTTGATCGAGGCTACGACTGGAAAGCTTGAATGGATCAAAGCCTTCATGAAGGCAACCAAGGATAAGTAGAAGTCGTATGCCAATAAGAGGCAAAT
The DNA here is from genome assembly GCA_018326385.1 of Flaveria bidentis. Lineage (NCBI taxonomy): Eukaryota > Viridiplantae > Streptophyta > Magnoliopsida > Asterales > Asteraceae > Flaveria > Flaveria bidentis. The sequence goes on from BJCM01084113.1 coordinate 12,724, forward strand.
ACCGATTGAGTTCCAAGTGGGTGAAAGAGTTATGTTGAAAGTCTCGCATTGGAAGGGTATCATTCAGTTTAGAAAGTGGGGCAAGTTGAGCCCAAGGTACATAGGATATTTTTGAATCATTGCTCGAGTAGGAGAGGTGGCCTATAGATTGGAGTTATCCGATGAGTTAAGTGGAATTCACCCAACATTCCATGTATCTCATCTGTGGAAGTGTTTAGCTGACGAGGATGTGGTTGTACCACTGGAAGATATCGAAGTAGACGAACGACTCAATTATGTGGAGCAGCCAATGGCGATCATTGATCGTAAGGAGAAGAGGTTAAGGAATAAAGTAGTACCCATTGTGCGCATACAATGGAAGCACAGGAAGGGATCTGATTCTTCGTGGGAGACCAAAGAAGAGATGAGCATCATTACCCACATTTGTTTGAGGAATAACAGGTTTCGCAGATGAAACCTATATAAGGGGGGTGGACTTGTAACACCTAGATATTTTTATAGACCGAAAGAAAGAATAACAGTGAAGAAAAAGAAAGAAAGGTAATAGAACCCTAGTAAAGGGGTCTAATGTGTATAAAGGACAAAATATATTAATATATTTTGTACAAAAGGTGGGCAAGGCTGCCCATACCATCTGCACAATTCTTTTCCTATGGTTCTAGTGAGAGAAATCAGAGAAACTCTCGGTTTTAGAGAGAAGAACCAGAAGATGGTCGAATTCAAGGTAAGAATTCTTGGTTTTGTGATGTTCTTAACCAGTCTATGCCTCAGTTGTGTTTGTTTATGTGTTTGGTTGTGTGTTTTGGTGGGTTCTAGGTGGTAGAACTCAATTACATTCGGGTTTTGAAGAGGTTCATCCGAAAGTTGTTAAGGTGAGTTCTAGAACCCCTTTTTTACTTGTTTTAAACTGATTTAGGGCTGGAAATGCATGTATGTTCATTTTTATAAAAATGGGTTTACACCTGTAAGTATGTGTATGAATGTGTTTGTGGGTGGGGTTTGATTTGAGTGTTAGTATTGTTATGATTATGTTAGGAATGTGTTTCTATGGCTTTGAATGCTAGTATTAAGCTTAGAACATGTTAAAGGATGGATTGGGGAGTGAAATATGTTGTTTAGTGTAAGTTGGCTGCTAATGTGCCTAAATAGTGGCCCATGTGCCCAACGGGTGAATTTGCCTAAGTGTTCCCCAAACGCCTAAAACCCCATGCGCCCAAATAGTTCCCATGCGGCCAAAGCTCATGCGCCCCAATAGTGTCCATGCGCCTAAGTTAGGCTGAAGTTTACTAAGTGTTCCATGCGCCTGCATAGTGCCCATGCGCCTAGGAAGTTGCCTGAAGTGACTAAGTGTTGGCCATGTGCTCGTATTGTGCCCATGTGCCTAAAACTTTCCCATGCGCCTAAGTGATCCCATGAGCCCAAAAGGCCATGCGCCTGCATAGTGCCCATATGCCTAAGACTTAGAATATTTTTCTGAATTTTGGGGAAATGTAAAGTGTAGGCTTTGACTTGTGATGTTCCCGGGGGTGATATAAGTTGACTTTATGAGGTCTTATGTGATGTGATGTGATGGTTAATGCTATGTATGGTATGGCTATGTTTATGTTATGTTCCTTGTTATGTATGTTTATTTTCCATGGCTTTGTGTGGTATGTTAATATCAATAAACGTGAAGTATTATGTAACGAAAGCAGAAAGATAAATAAAGAGTAACATAAAGAATGTGCATTAATGACGTAATGAAATAATGGATAAGTCTTACCCCGGTGCTGGTGCCAGGCCATGTGCGTTATGGAAGCCTTGTTACTTTGGCCCAGTACCTACTTTGTGCTACGTTTGGGGTAAAGTTATGTGTCAAATCCTTGTTGCTTACCTTGGTGCTTGTGCCAGGCTATATGCGTTATGGAAGTCTGATAAACTTCAGCCCAGTACCCACTTTGTGCATACGTTTGGTTCATAGCTTACAGGTGGGATATTTGTCGCTTACACCGATACTTGTGCCAGGCTATGTGCGTTATGGAAGTCTTATCAACTTCATCCCAGTACCCGCTTTGTGCATACGTTTGGGGTATAGCTGGTGACACTGATCCGGAAAGAAGTAAAGAAAGAAAGTTAAAGAACAGTAAAGGAAGATAACAATGATATTATCTATGTGTACGTATGATGTATGATCATGTACAAAATTAAAGAAAGGTTTTAAATGAAAGTATTTTATTTTAAAACTAGAACTCACTCAACAATGCTAACTTTTATGTGTTTCCAGTTGACAGGTGATGGTTCCTGAGGATGGCACGGGCAACTACTTGGCTTGTTTTGGATGGCATCCATTTTGTATAACAATGATGTTTTTGCATTGTAATGATTCTTTTGATGAAGATAAGGGGAACATGAGACTAAAAGTGCAGAAATTGTTACAAACATGCTTCTATTTAGAATCTATGGTTAGTCATCTTGAATCTCATGTGACTACATTTACAAAACAGGGTAAGTGATCATCAACTTGGGATATCTTATTTCAAGGAACAACTAGCTGGGAGACCTAACTATGGATGTGATTGACCTAACTTCTAGCTCACCCATGCTAGTGGGTGATGCTACCAAAAAGGGGAGAAAGTCATAACAATCACAGAACCTGGGATTTCATCATAGAGTATGGACATTGAGGACTCACCGTCCTCACTTGTAGTTGTCCATGCACAACAATCTTCTCAAGTTCACTTTGATGTTGACTCACTAGACTCACTCATTCAGAGTCCCTTTAAGGTGGGAATTCCAAGGGCTATGTCAACTCCACCCTAAGGAGTTTTAAATCACATTATTGGGTGGAGGTATGATGTTACTAGAAGATCACTCATACTTCAAAGAGTTTAAGGGAAGCAAGAAGTTTTCAATTTTCAAACCATAAAATTCTATGAAGGTCTTGACCTGGTCAACATGCCACTTGCCAATCCAGGCCAAACTATGCAAGCTGACAGGCTGGCTTAAAGGATTCAAGATAAGATTATTAGAGAGTTTAGTCATAGAAGAGGACAAAGGAAATCAAGTAATGTCATTGGTCAACTGGATGTTGAGGTGGACCCTAAGATTAGCTTCAAAGGGAAAACTTTGACTGATGGTCAGTGACAGAACCTGTAAGCTCTGTCTCACAACCAACAATCCATTCCCTTAGTGAAACACCTGCTATTAAAGGTATATCACAACCTCTCTTTGGCTAGAGCATGGATGCTACTCCAAGCAATAAAGGCTAAAGATTTATCCACCCTGAGTCATAAAGATTTGTGAGTGACAAAGGAAAAAGGAAAATGACTCCTAAGGAGATTGAGGATGAGGAGAGAGAGAGGAAGAGGAAGCTAAGAGGAGAAAATTTCACTAGGTCTTCAGGCTTCATGCAAACTGCAATCAGGGTTGTCCCCAGACCAAACACTCAAAATGATGAGTTAAGGCCAATTAGGATTAATTACCTATAGACTAGGATCTATGAAATTGATAAGATCATTTCTCTTCCCTTTGAAGAACTAAATGAACTGGTAGACATGGAAGTGTCTAAAGAGAGGAAGGAAGTATATGATGCAAGGTTGCTCCTCCAAATCAAAGAAGAAAGAAAAGACTGTACAAGCATTTTCCTACCTTCCCTCCAGTTCAACAAAGTCATGTACAAGAAACTGTGGCAGCTCCACAACCTCAGGTAGACAAAGAAGCTGAAAGGCAAAATATTATCAGCTTGTACTTTTTCCCTTGTCCTTTGAGTATATTGAATTTAATTATATCAAACAACTTTAACTTCAAGTACTTAAAGAACAAAAGGCTACAATGAGAAAGATGAAGGAAGAACCAGCCAAGTCAAGAGCCATCATCCATAAGAGTATGAAGAAGTCTGCTAATAGGTAGAGGATGATGAGCTTTTTGAAGTTGTATGTGTTCTCTGGAAGGAGACTTGATCCAATATCTCTATCCACCATGGATGACCATATTATTGTGATCATTCAGAAGATCAAAAAAGGAAACTCATTGACTTACACTCTCCACTAAGTCATGCCCCTCAAGAAATGGAGGTTAAGGTTGAAGAATTTGACATAACACAACTTGGACCTCTTGCTGAGTCTCAGCAAGCTTCATCTTCTGATCCATAATAGGGTCAAACTCCCTCTCCTTCTGAACTTGTGACGGAGGAAGACCCAACCGAGAAAGACAAGACTGAACAACAAGGTGTTGCAGGTCAGTCTTCTCAGTTAAATTTTCCAAAAAGGAGGAAAAGGATGGTTTCTAGACCAAAGTCAAAGAAGAAGAAGTCAAAGTCATCCACATCCAAGCCTCAGGATGATTCAGATCATCCTGAGAGAGTGCAAGATAAGGAAGCTCAATCAACTCCAAACCAAGTAGCTTGTCTTACAACAGGAAGAGCCATCTTATCCTAGATCTTCACTTCTAATTTAGAAAGATGGCATGTAATCAGAGATCAATATGGTGAAGATGTCTACACATGGCATGATATGTTCAACCTACCTCTGTATGATATCTTTGAGATGAGAAGACACTATGAGAGACTGAGTGATCCTGAACATCTAATGAAGAAGGGCATGGTCATCATCATGATGAGAACTGTCAACATCTATAGTCTTCAAATGTTTTGGTAGCATTAGCCTAGGGGGAGTTTGTAAGGTTTTATGTAAGGCTTATGCACCTAAAACATCCAAAGTCTTTCCTGCATGCATGCACTAAAATACAGAGTAGAAATGCTTCGAAAGTTTTACAACATGCACTAGAATTATTCTAAGTGTAAAATCTTCCGAAGCCAAGACCAATATCTTTCAAAGCCGAAAGTGAAATCTTCCGAAGGTTCAAAGACAAAGTCTTCCGAAGCCAAGAAGTGAAGACAGATTTCTTCCAAAGACTTTTGATCACATGCTGTATCTGATTTACTTTACCATAAAGCTGAACCACTTTCTGTTGCAACTCTGTTCAGTCACTAATTTACATAAGTTGGTGAAAAGGTCCATGCTTTTAGTAACTATACATCAAGGTCTTGAGTCCTTTTGCTTTCTACTTTATGTACTTTTGTCTTTTTTGTAATATATTAGGATGTGAGCTATGACATGTCATAGTCACTAGTCAAAAGGCAATCTGACTTTTGACTCTACAATTGATTTTGTTATTGTCTAGATCGTATGTTTCAAGTTCGCTTTCTAAGCATGTCCCATTGTAGGATGTAGTATAAAGTATCCCAGGTCTTTGTAACTTTTTTCATGCTTTAACATTTGTAAAAGAACTTGAGAGCAATATAAAAAACTTTTAAAAACCAATTTACTTGTGTTGTTTATTCTTGTTCTGTATCATATTTATCTATGTTCTAAGTATCAAACCATATAGTTCCAGTTCACTATTTGATCTATTAAGTGTTCTAATATAACCTCTCCTGATTGTGTGTTGTGTTGTAAGTGACCATCCGCTCTAACGGTCCTACACTATTTGATTAGCTCCTTTTGTTTGTCAGATAGTGGATTAACAAGGATAGTGCTTGTTTCAGTGTGTCTGGTATATGGAAATATGTTCTAAGGATTGATGGATAGTGTATGTTCTTAAATGGATTTACTTCTCCAAAAAGTTAATCCATAGAGTTAGTCACCTCAGGGATAATGACTGCTTGATTTGTTTCCTTTGTGTTGGTTTCTTCAGCTTAAGATATATTCCTCAAAATCACCACTCAAGTCTGTTCTTGACCTTCTAAATGCTCTTTCTCATTCAGTTGAGTGTCTGTATTTTCTAATTATTTGTTTAGCCTTTTTATTTCTTCAGTTTGAGCATTGATCATCTTTTCCAACTTATCAATTTCAGCATCCTTTGCATCTCTCTCCTTAGTTAAGTATGCAATATCAAGTCTTGCACTACTCAAATCGTGAACTTTCACATTGACTTCTTCTTTTGATTGATCTAGTTGTTGTTTTAGAAATTGAACAATAAACTTTAATGCCTTTTGATCACTCTTGAGCTTCTCAATCTCATCATCTTTACTCTTGAGTTTGTCTTTTAACTTTCTAGCTCTATTGTTGGAATACTCAATCAACTTATTATACTCATTGAATAAGTAAAAACCTTTGAGTATTCTATCTCTTCCTTAATATTACTCTTGAGTTTGACTTTTAACTTTCTAGCCCTGTTCTTCACCTTCAACAGACTCAACACCAATGCTTTGTTCTTCTTGTTTTTGTTCATGAGCTGATGAAGTACCATCTTCTTCTTGAATAATTGTGTGTTAGACAAGTGTGTACTTTGTGGTGGTGAAGGGAACTGATGTTCAAAGTGCATATGTTCTTGTTCTTTAACATCTACATAGATGTTCTCTTGCTCTTGTATGACTGGTTCTTCAATAGGAGAAGCTTGTTGTTCTTGAAAAATTGGTTCTTCCATGTGTTCAACTTCTTCTTCTTGTATAATCAGGGCTGGTTGAATGATTGGTGCTTGATGCATGATATTTTGAAACAACATGTGTGGTTTTCCCTAGCTTGGAATCCTCAAGAAGACATCAAGAACAAGTACATCATGACCAATCATATCATGAGTAACGGTGACTTCATCTCCTTGATATAAACTTGACTTGATTCTTGTAAATTCATGTTCATTGAAATGAACAAGTTGAAAGATAGGACCTTCCCTTGGTTTATTTAGTAGTAGGTCATCAATGATCTTCTAGCGAAATCTTGGATACATCTAAAACTTGTTCCTCACCTTAGTCAAATTGTAGATCATACCATTTGTACTTTAGCAGCAAAGTTGAAGGGTCTTCTTGTAATAATACTTGCTATTGTAGAAAAACTCCTTCAGGAAGTTGCATCCCACCCAGTCTTCTTGTTGGTCATAGTCTTTTGATATGTGTGCATGAGGAATCTGAATTACGCACACATATACGACTGCTTAATTCACTTATTGTCTATGGTACTAGTGTAGCTTATTTGTCTAAATACATGAAGAACATAGTTCTCATCAAAATTCAACTAAACCTTCATCATCCTCATCACCCAGTTATAATACTCTCCTCATCACTTCTTCAGAAATACTAATTAGATGGTCATGGACTGTAGAAAAAATAATTTGTTGACCATTTACGTGCTCTAGATGAGCATGAGTCTAGAATTGGACTATATGATCCTCATATATCTCTTGTCTTGTTGTCATAGCATGAACTAGCCTTGCCTTTCTAATTTCTTTAATGATATCTCAGTAGTTTTTAACCTTTGGTCAATCTGGATTAAGGTAGGCACAAATATTATGATCTCTGACAAACACTAGGTTTTGCCGTATCTGCAATATAGAAGAGTGATGTTAGTAACTTGTATGATAACAATGTGTGATGATGAATATGGTGAAATGTTAATCAAGTGTTCATTGAACTCATAAGATTGTTATGAAATGATGAGATATGCATGCTTAATACTTATGATTAATCTAAATGTATGTTTGTTTGACACAAAATGAATCAGTTAGACATATCAAACGTCAACTGTTTGGTCAAGTTTTATCATGAAAATCTTGTTTGATTTAGTTTATTTTGATCCAAATTGTTTTGAATTATGTTTGTTTTATAACAAGGAGATGTTTTTGGCATATTATACACTGATTTGATCTCATAACAACTTAAGAACATGAATGTTAGTTTTGACTTTTTAAGTCAAAAACTACCATATAATGCACATTGAATGCTTATGCATTTAATGATGTTATGATAATGATATGCCAAATTAACTAATTATGCATATTACTAACCGATTTTTGAAGATGATTGGAAAAGTTATAAAATCTTTCAACTTATATTGAACAATTTTACAGATCAATAATCAAATTTTAATTGATTTTGGCTTGATGAACAATTAATCAACTTTTCCAATTTCATCAAATCAAAAGTTGTAGCACATTCGACCAAGGACATCTAACACATTTTCAGTGTTTGATTTCATTTATAACATCAAATGATTCATGTTTGAGTAACGGTTCATGGTTCTACTTAGGTCTAATAATGTTCGAATCAAACTCAAGCAACCGTATGTTTAATGAATGTTTAAAGGTTTGAATCATGTTGTTATACGTATTTGAATAATAATCAGTAGTGAAATCAAACAAATTTTGGGGTTTTGGATGATCAAGGGTTTTAGGGATATATCACACTACATAATGTTTCAAAAAAAATTATTTTCGCTCTCTCTTCCATGATGAATGAAAAAATTACAAGTGCTGATATTTATATACAACAAACAAAATAATTATCTGTTGTTTTGTATAGTGTATGTGTATGCTATTTTAATAGTTAAACTTAAAATTTTAACTTGATCAATCATATGAGGAGGAACAGGCACTTCATCTCCTTGGTATAAACTTGACTTGATTCTTGTAAATATATGTTCATTGAAATGAATAGGCTAAAAGATGGCACCTTCCCTTGGTATGTTTGGTAGTAGATCATCAATGATCATCCAGAGGGAATCTTGGATACATCTAAAACTTGTTCCTCACCTTAGTCAAGTCGTAGATCATACCATTAAGTACTTGAGCAGCAAAGTTGAATGGTTTTCTTGCAATAATACTTGCTACTGTAGAAGAACTCCTTAATAAAGTTGCATCCCAACTAGTCTTCCTGTTGGTCATAGTATTTTGATATGTGTGCAAGTGGAATCTAAATTGGGCACACATATAAGACTTCTTCATTTGTTTCCTGTCTATGGTACAAGTGTAGCATATTTGTGTGAATAAATGAAGAACATAGTTCTCCTCAAATTCAACTAGACCATTAGCAAATTCATCACCCGGTTATAATATTCACCTTATTATTTCTTCAAAGATAATAATTTGATGATCACGGACCGTGAAAATAAAAAACTGTTGATCATATAACTACTCCAGATGAGCTTGAGTCCAAAATTAGACTATATGATCCGCATATATATCTAGTCTTGCTATCATAGCATGAACCAGCCTTGTCTGTCTAAGTGTATGAATGATATCTCTGTAGTTTTCAGCCTTGGGTGAATTTGGATTAAGGTAGGCACAAAGATTATGATTTGTAAACAACACTAGTTTTGCCATATCTACAATTAAGAAGAGTCATGTTAATAACTTGTATGATAGTGATGCGTGATGATGAATATGATGAAATGTTGATCAAGTGTTCACTGGACTGTTATGATTCTTATGAAATGATGACATATGTATGCTCAACACTTCTGATTTGTCTATGTGTACGTTTGTATGATATTAATTATGTGAATTAGTTTGACTTATCAAACATCAATAGTTTGGTCAATAAATATCATGAAAATCTTGTTCGATTCAATTTGTTTTGATCCAAATTATTTTGCATTATGTTTGTTTTATAACAATGAGTTGTTTGTGTCATATCATACTTTGATTTCATCTCATAACAACTTAATAACATGAGTTTTAGTTTTTACTTTTTAAGTCAAAAACAACCATAAAACAAAAAAATGAATGCGTATGCATGTTTATAACAGATTTTTTAACATGTTTGAAAAGTCATAACATATTTGAAAAGATCATCTAACACATATTCATAATGAAATCAAACCGATTGTTGGGTCTGAAACAATAGTCTATATTATCAACTATGTCAAAGTCAACATAAGTCAAAGTCATCTAGACTAATAAGGGTTTTATTATAATATTCATGTTTTAGTCTAGTTTTAGTGTAGTTGAATAGTCGAGGGGGTTAAGTTTAAATAGTGAAAGTTAGTCTAGATTATAAATAACCTAGTTGTAATTAGGATTGGTTAATGGTTGCATGAACAATTGATTGGGGAATTAAATGTAAACAATATTTTTCGCAATCAAAATTGATCATAGTTTGGGTTTTCATTGTGTTCATCTTATTTTGATCAATAAATCTTCATATTATTTGATTTAAGTGTTCAACCTGGGCTAACAATTTGGTATCAGAGCCATTTTAGATCAAAGTCATTAAAGATTTGAAGAATTTTAAAGGTGTTCATCAGATTATTAGAGAGAGAAAGTGGGGGTTTAGAGAGAGATAGTAGATCTGAGTTCAAATATAACTCTCTGGCGAAACTATTATTTCGTCCAGTGAAACTGCCCAAGTTGTCCGGCAAAACTACCCAATTCCGGCGAAACTAAAAATCTTCCGACGAAACTATAAATCTCTGCGAAAATAAAGCATCCACCGGTGAAAATACATCACTACTCCCACGCAACCACAACCCACCAACACTGTTACCTCCTCTTTGTTGTGGGCTCGCACCATCATCGTCTTCGTTGAACCATCAGAAAGTGCCGTTAATGACTCCGATGACAACAACCTCCACAACTAGAAGTAACCACCAAAACCACATCCACCACGCCCATTGACATAGATTATGTAGTCCTTACGACTATTGAAGTCCTTGCTACTGATCTCACTTTTGCTCACACTACTCTTTTTATACGTCACACTGCGGACTCTCTACTCGCTATGAACCTCAGTGTAGCTACTATTGTCACCAACTCGAACGGTCGAGCTCTGCTTGTACTCGCTCTTGATTCTGGTGGTCCCGTTCTTCCACTGAAAGTCTCTGGTTGATGCCTTCTCAGTAGTCGTCACTTGTTTGTAGTAACCGATCTGCTTGTCACCATATCTGACGCATGATGTGGTATGCAGAGTTGCTAGAGGCGTTAGATACTTTTGTCATATTCACAGATCTCGGATCTCCACCGCCCACCGCCCACCGCCCCCACGACCGCTCACCGGAAACCTAGAGATATATGTATCTCTCTCTCTTTCTCTATTCTCTTGAGTGTGTGTTTTGTTGAAGTATTTTGTTTTTGTTAGGGTTTAAGTTTGGTATATGTACTATTTTTATTGGGCTAGGTTTTAAAACCTTTGGGTGGGCTAGTTAAAATTTTAATAAATAAATAAATTTTGGGCCTCAAGTTATGTAGAGTGTATTTTTGTTTTGATTAGGTCATTAAAATAAAATATATAAAATAAAAAATTCATAATCGTATAATACTTTTGTTAATTTGAGTGATAAAGTGAATTTAATATTTGTTTGAAAATGTCTTTTTGTAAAGATCTATGATCTAGTTTGATCAATTAGGTTATGATTTGCAGCGGAATAGTACTACAATTAGACGAAATTTAAGTAAGAATAAGATGAATATTTAATCAAACAATAACGGTTATAGAGAGAGAAAGTTTTCTGCAAAAGAGAATGTTCTCATTCATTCATAAGCTTCGGAAAATACAAATTAGGTCAACATTCCTTTTATAGAGGAATATAACGTCAGCAGATGTCACCTGATAGTGACATCTAACAGATTATACAAACAACTAAAAATAACTGAAACTACTGAAGATGT